>APFE030664551.1:0-14289 GCA_000404065.3 Pinus taeda
ACCCTAAGCATTTTATAACATTTTAAAAAAGAGTTTTTTATATTTTATTTAAGTGTTTGTTATATGAATTTACTAAATCCTTATCAAACCTAAATCCTAAAACATGAACCCTAAACCCCAAACCCCAAAGCACAAACCATAAATACTAATAATTTTATAACATTTTAAAAATCATTTTGTAACTTTCATTTAAGTGTTTATTAAAAGAATTTTCTAAAGTGTTATAAACCCTAAATCCTAAAGACTAAAACATAAACCAAAAACCCTAATCCCTAAACCCTAGGTATTTTATAGCATTTTGAAAAGTGTTTTGTAATTCTTATTTAAATTTTTATTAAAACAATTTACTAAATTATTATAAACCCTTAAACCTAAGCCCTAAACCGTAAATCGTATACCCTAAACCTTAATCGTTTTATAACATTTCAAAAATATTTTTGTAGCTTTTATTTAAGTCTTTATTAAAATAATTTACTAAAGTGTTATAAAACCTAAACCCTAAGCCCCAAACACTACACCTCAAACCCTAAAACCTAAACCTTATGTATTTTATAACACTTCAAAAAGCGTTTTCTAAATTTATTTATGTGTTGATTATTTAAAGAATTTACTAAAGTGTTATAAACCGTAAAACCTAAACCCTAAGCATTTTACAACATTTTAAAAAGCCTTTTGTAACTTCTATTTAAGTGTTTATTAAAAGTAATTACTAAAGTGTTATAAACCTTAAACCCTAAACCCCCAAGACCTAAAACCGAAACCCTAATCATTCTATGACATTTTAGAAAACATTTTGAACTTTTATTTAGGTATTTATTAAAATAATTTACTAAAGTGTTATACATCCTAAACCCTAAACCCTAAACCCTAAACCCTAAACAATTTTTTTCCTTTTTTCCTTTTTCTGAAACAATTTTACACATACATAAAAAGAGGAAAAAGTTGAATCTTCTATTTTAACTCACTTAGGTTCATTTACTTTGTTTACAAATATTTTAATCAAAGTACATTTGAAAAATACAAATACGGAGTTGAATTTTATCCTTTGATTTATATTTGTGCTTAATTTAATAATCTAATTTTGAAAGAAAACATATAATTGATTTCAAAAATATACAACTATATTTTTTTAAACACGCTAGAGATGTCTTTTTCAAGGTTATTATGTTGCCTCTAGTTACAAAAGTGAATTGTAATAAGCCTTGGTAAATTTATATTATGACCTTTTTAATTGAATATGCCCCTAAAAAGTCAAAGTGGGTCAAACGACATCTCATAAATGTGGCATATGACAGTGTAAATATTTTTTTTTATTAATATAAAAGAAAATTTGGTCTTTTATGTTATGATTCTTGAAAATTTATTAAAGGCTTAAATGTGATATTAGACTTCTAATTCACAGGGAATGAGTTATGACAAAGAAAAGGAAATATAAAAAGTAAAAAAAAAAAAAGTTCTCCTTTTTGTAAGATTTGAATTGTTGGTTTTCCAAACTACGAAGAAAACACGTGACTCGAAATAAAAATTTGATGAGTCGGGTTCACTTAATAGAATTTTTTGAGATAAAAGAGGTTGGATAGAAGATAAAGGGATATTGGGAAAGAATGACTATACTAATACCCTAAATGTAGCAAGATGTTTGTAAGGGTCAAGGAAATGTAAATTGGAAAAGGAACTACTATTATTCTCATGGGGAGTAGGAGTTTGAAGCTTTCGGCGTACTACCTAGAAACATAGTTCTTGGTTGGGAGGAAGAAATAGCCTTAATTTTATTTATGACAAAAAAATCTTAGAATAAGTATATCCTAGTCTAGCTCGGTTTTTTAACAAAGAAATAATACACTTGAATGTGTTCAAATATACAAAAGGATATTATATAATAAATTAAAGATGCTTGCTTAGATGAATAAATATATAAACATGCACAGTGGTCCTTATTCACCTGCAAAAATATAATTTTTTGTAAGCTATTATAGAAAAGAACTATTGCAGGTAAGAAAAATAAATTTATACATAGTTTAACTTCTATAAAAATAAACGTATAGATAGTTTAGATTGCTATAGGCCAAACGACTCGAATCATACCAGTTGGCCATGGAACAAGCAATGTTGGGTAAAGTAATACTAGGGCCTAATGGAAAACCTTCACAAACTCCGATTCATCATACCTCTTTCCTAATTTGTGTATTCTCTTATTCAAATAAAATGATAATAATAGTAAATTATATACAATCATTATGAAAAAATAAAATCTATGGAGTTGACACAAATATCTAATGTATACTCATAGAATGTAAATACAACAAATATTATAGTATTGTAAACTTTTATGGTATCACTTCATTACACAGAGTAACAAGTAAATAAATTGTATAAATTATTCTTACAAATAAAAACAAATATTTACATTGTTGGGGCTAGAAGATGGCATAAACTATTTTCATTAACAAAGAGAGGGTAAACCCCTTGAATTGAAATTGATATACGTGGCTTGTTTTGAGTGTCGATCCTTTTGGGAAAATCCCCAGTTAGATATGGGTTTTCTTTACAGTCAAACAACATAAAATTTCCTTGTGGCCAACATCAAGTGAAAATCGCAATTGACACTGAAACCCTGTAAAGAGGAAGCATTGGATAAGTACATGAAGGCAAAAACGTACGTGGAAAAACATGCCCTAATTTTAACCCCAAGAGAATGTTGCAAGATAGCCCAAGTTGGTTGTAGATGAACATACATAGACAAGAAAGGAATGCCTTAGTTTGGATTGGAATAACATTTAATTAATCAGCCCATAGAACGTTACAGAGGGCTTTCAGGTAACTAGAGTTTGACCTTAGTAATATAGATGAAATCCTTCCATCTCATGCTCTACAGTAAAGGGAATACCAATAGTATTGTACATATATGCTTGTAAAAAGAAAAATTATACCCTAAACTGTGATATCCACACCCCCAACCTAAACCCTAAACCTTAAACCATAAGCACTTTATAACATTTTAAACCCCAAACCCTAAAACCTAAGTATTTTATAAAATTTTAACAAGTGTTTGTAACTTTGTTTTAGGTGTTTGTTTAAAGAATTTACTAAATTGTTATAAATAATAAACCCTAAGCATTTTATTACAATTTACCAAGTGTTTTGTAACATTTTAAAACCCTAAAAATTTTATAACATTTTAATAAGAATTTTGTAACCTTTTTTTAAGTGTTTATTAAAAGCATTTACTAAAGTGTTATAAACCATAAACCCTAAAACCTACACCCTAAGAATTTATATAATATTTACAGAGTCTTTGTAACTTTTTTTCAAAAGGTTTATTAAAAATTTACTAAAGTGTTCCTCAAACTAAAACCTAAGATTTAAACTTTTTAGCAAAGTGTTTTGTACTTTTTTCTACGTGTTTATTAAAAGCATTTACTAAATTTTTATAAACCCTAAACCCTAAACTCTAAACAATAAGAATTTTATAACATTTGAAAACCTAAGTCCTAAGAATTTTATAACATTTTAAAAAGTGTTTTCTAAACTTTTTTTAAGTGTTTATTAAAAGAATTTATTGAAGTGTTATAAGACCTAAACCCTAAACCCTAAACACTAAGCATTTTATAACATTTTAAAAAGAGTTTTGTAACTTTTTAAAGTGTTTATAAAAAGAATTTACTAAATTCTTGTGAACCGTAAACCCTAAACCTTAACTATTTTGTATTATTTTAAATCCTAAACCTAAACCCTAAGCATTTAATGAAATTTTAAGAAGCTTTTTGTAACTTTTTTTGAAGTCTTTATTAAAAGAATTTACTAAAGTGTTATAAACACTAAACCCTAAACCATGAGCATTTTATAGAATTTTAATCCTAAACCCTAAAGCCTAAGCATTTTATAACATTTTACAAGCATTTCGTAACCTTTATTTATGTTCTTATTAAAATAATTTATAAAAGTGTTATAAATTCCAAACCCTAAACCATAAACCATATCCTAACACTAAGAATTTTATAATGTTTTATAATACATTTTTGTAACTTTTTAAAGTGTTTATTAAAATCATTTAATAAAGTGCTATAACCGTAAACCCTAAACCCTAAGAATTTTATCACATTCTAACAACTCTTTTGTAACTTTTATTTAAGTGTTTATTAAAATAATTTACTAAAGTGTTATAAACCCTAAACACTAAACCCTGAACCCCAAACGCCAAACCCTAAACCCTAAAACCTAAACCCTAAACCCTAAACCCCAAACCCTAAACCCTAATCATTTAATAACATTATAAAATGTGTTTTCTAACCTTTTTTATGTGTTTATTAAAAGCTCTTAATAAACTTTTATATACCCTAAGTCCTAACCCTAAACCCCAAACCCTAAAACATAAACCCTAAACCATAAACAATAAATCCTAAACCGTATAAACTAAAACCTAAACCATAGGCATTTTATAACATTTTTGAAAGAATTTTGTCACTTTTATTTAAGTGTTTATTAAAATAATTTACTAAATTGCTATAAATATTAAACGATACACCCTAAAACCTAAACCCTAAACCACAAGCCCTAAACCGTAAACCATAAACCCTAAGAATTTTATAATAGTTTAAGAAGAATTTTGTAAATTTTATTAAGCGTTTACTAAAATAATTTACTAAAGTGTTATAAACCCTAAACCCTAAACACAAAACCCTAAACCCTAAAAAAAAAAACAGAAACCTTAAACCCCAAAACCTAAACATTAAGCCCTAAACCCCAACCCCAACCCTAAACCCTAAATTGTAAGTCATGAACTGTAACCATTTTATAACATTTTAAAAATTGCTTTGTAACTTTTATTTAAGTGTTTATCAAAAGCATTTACAAAAATGTTGTAAACCTTAAACACTAAACCATAAACCTAAACAAAAAATCCCAAACCTTAAACCCTATACCCTAAACCCTAAATCCCAAACCCTAAACCCTAATCATTTTATGAAATTTTAAAAATTATTTTGAAACTTGTATTGAAGTGTTTATTAAAATCATTTACTAAAGTGTTATAAACCATAAACCGTGACCTCTAAACCACAAACCCTAAACCGTAAATCATAAACACTAAACCCTAAACCTTAAACCCTCAAGCCCAAACTGTGAACATTAAACCCTAATCCATACGAATTTTACCACATTTAAAAAAGTGTTTTGTAATTTTTATTTAGGTGCTTATTAAAAGAATTTACTAAAGTGTTATAAACCCTCAACCCTAAACTGTAAACCACAAACCCTTAATCTTAAACACTAAACTCTAAACCTGAAACCCAAAACCCTAAACGCTAAACTCTAAACCCTAAACCCTAAACCCCAAACCCTAAACGTTAAACCCTATAATTTGATAGAATTAAAAAAAAAATATTATAACTTCTATTTAAGTGTTTACTAAAATCATTTACTAAAATGTTATATACCCTAAACCCTAAACTGTAAACACCAAACCCCAAACCATAAACCCTAAACCCTAAACCCTAAGCATTTTATAACATCTTAAAATATTTCCAAATTATATTTAAGTGTTTATTAAGAATATTTACTAAAGCCTTATAAACCCTAGACTCTTAAAACTAAACACTAAACAATTTATAACATTTTAAAAAGTGTTTTTTAACGTTTATTTAGGTGTTTATTATAAGAATTTACTAAAGTCTTATATACCCTAAACCCTAAGAATTTTACAGCATTCTAAAAAAATTTTTGTAAATTTTACTTAATTTTTATCATAATAATATAGTAAGGTGTTATAAACCCTAAACGATAAAAACTAAACCCTAAATCATAAAACCCCAACTGAAAAACCTAAAACCTAAACCCTAAACGCTAAACCTTAAGTCTTTTATAAAATTTTAAAAAGTGTTTTGTAAATTTTATTTAAGTGTTTATTAAAACAATTTACTAAAGTGTTATAAACCCTAAACCCTAAACCCTAAACCCCAAACCCTAAAACCTATACCTTATACCCTAAACCCTAAGCATTTCATAATATTTTAAAAAGTGTTTTGTAACTTTTTTTACATGTCTATTAAAATAAATTGCTAAAGTGTTATAAAATTTAAAACCTAATGCCTAAAACCTAAACCATAATTAATTTAAACATTTTAAAGAGTGTTTGGTAACTTTTATTTAAGTTTAGATTAAAAACATTTACTAAAGTGTTAGAAGACCTAAACCCTAAACACTGAAGCCTAAGAATTCTATAACATTTTAAAAGTTATTTGTAACTTTTATTTAAGTGCTTCTTAAAAGAATTTACTAAAATGTTATAAACCCTAAACCCCAAGCCCTAATCCATAAACCATAAACCCTAAGAATTTTATGATTATCTATAATAAGGGAAGACCACAACTAGGTATGTGAGTGTAGGGGGTAGAAAATTGTGGTACATGAGATACCCCGAACTTTGTTTTTCCACCCTTCTTCATAAGCCCTTTTCCTTTTATTTATTTTTCTTCATAACTCCTCAAGGCTCCATCAGATTAATGCAATATGTGTAATATGTAGCAGCAGATACCCCATTAATGTGGGGTGGTTCATCCCTACACCATGAACCCTAAACCCTAAACGCTTAACCCTACATCCCAAATCCTAAACCATAAACCCTAAACCCCAAATCCTAAACACTAAACCCTAAGAATTTTATAACATATTAAAAATTATTTTGCAACTTTTATTTAAGTGTTATTAAAATAATTACTAAGGTGTTATAAACCCAAAACCATGAACCCTAAACCCTAAAACGAAATCTTAAATCTTAAACCCTAATCATGTTATAAAATGTTTTAAACCCTAAACTATAAACACTAATCCCTAAAGCCTAAATAGAAAATGCTTAACCCTAAACCCTAGACCCTAAACCCCAAATCCTAAATCCTAAACCCTAAATTATAAACCCAAAACGCTAAACCCTAAGCATTTTATAAAAACTTTAAAAACGTTTTGTAACTTGTATTTAAGTGTTTACTAAAAATATTTACTAAAGTGTTATAAACCCTAAACTCTAAACCCTAAACCATAAACCCCTAACCTAAACCTTAAACTATAAACACTAAACCCTATGTATTTTATAACATTTTAATAAGTCTTTTGTAACTTTTATTTAAATGTTTATTAAAAGGATTTACTAAAGTGTTAAAATCCCTAAACCATAAAACCTATACCCTAAAACCTAGACTTAAAACCCTAAACCCTAAACCCTAAAACCTGAACCCTAAACCCTCAACATTTTATAGCATTTTAAAAATGGTTTTGTAACTTTTATTTAAGTGTTTATTAAAACAATTTACTAAATAGTTATAAACTATAAATCCTAAACCTTGAACCCTAAACCCTATAGCCTAAACCCTATACCCTAATCATTTTATAACATTTTAAAAAGTGGTTTGTAACTTTTATTTAAGTGTTTATTAAAACCATTAAATAAAGTGTTATAAACCATAAAACCTAAACCTTAAACCCTAAACCCTAAATTTCAAACACTAAACCCTCACCCTAAACCTCAAATCCTAAACCCTAAACCATAAACCATAAATCCTAAGAATTTTATAACATTTTAAAAAGTGTTTTGTAAATTCTATTTAAGTGTTTATTAAAAGCTTTTAAGAAAGTGTTATAAACCATAAATTCAAAACCATAAACCCTAAACATTAAACTTGAAACCTAAAAACCTAAACCTTAAATCCTAAACCCTAAATCCTAAGCATTTTATAACATTTTAAAAACTGTTTTCTAACTTTTATTTAGGTGTTTATCAAAATCGTTTACTAAATTGTTATAAACCGTAAACCATAAACACTAAACCCTAAACCCTAGCCATTCTATAACAATTTAAAAAGCATTTTGGAACTTTTATTTAACTATTTATTAAAAGCATTTACTAGGGTCTTATAAACCCTAATCACTAAATCCAAAAGGCCAAACCGTAAACACTAAACCGTAAACATTTTATATCATTTAAAAAGATTTTTGTAACTTTTATTTAAGCCTTTACTAAAACCATTTACTAAGGTCTTATAAACCATAAACCCTAAAAGCTAAACCACCCTAAACCACAAATCCCAAGCCCTAAACACTAAACACTAAACATAATCATTTTATAACATTTTAAAAATCATTTTGTAACTTTTGTTATAGTGTTTATTAAAATAATTTAGTAAAGCATTATAAACCTTAAACTCTAAACCCAAAAACTAAAACCCTAAACCCCAAAACTGAAACGCTAAACGCTAAACCTTAAATCCTAAACTCTAAGAATTTTATAACATTATAAATGGCGTTTTGTAACTTTTATTTAAGTGTTTATTAAAATCATTTATTGAACCCTTATAAACCCTAAACCCCACAGACTAAACCTTAAGCATTTTATCACATTTTAAAAAGATTTTTTTAACTTTTATTTAAGTGTTTATTAAAAGCATTTAATAAATAATTATAAACCCTAAATCACCCTAAACCCTAAAACCCAAAACCCAAACCCTAAATACTAATCATTTTATAACATTTTAAAAAGTGTTTTGTAACTTTCATTTAAGTGTTTATTAAAAACATTTTTTAAAGTATTATAAACCCCAAACTCTAAACCCTAGTTATTTTATAACATGTTTTTGGGAAAAGTATTTTGGCATAAATCACATAATAGAACATTTGTCGACGTGTTTCAAACTAACAAGTGTGGTTCATCGTCCGGACAAGTTGAAGAACCAGATCATGGCTACATATTTAAATAGGGAGAGCAGATCGTCCAACAGCTATGTTTCACTGAAACATGACTATATTGAAAAAATTGCTATATTGGATCAGACTAGATAAACGACTAGGATTGACCAAGAACGACTAGATTTGACTATTCAATTTTTAATTATATAATAACAATAAATTATTATTTTATTACTTATCATATGTTATTTAAGTGAAAAGTTAACCAAGTTTGAGTTTAATTTTTTTTTTCAAATTTCTAGAAATAATATATTAATTATATTTATTATTATATTTATTATTTATGATTTAATGCTTTGTGTAACAAATAAAAATAAATTAAAAATATCTATGGATATTATCAAAGGTGAGGATTAAATAAGATTAGTACAGTATTCGATCCCCTAGCTTTAGTCATACAAAAGGGGGAATATCTTATATTGAAATATTTTTTTTTAATATAAATTTAATAGAACTTTGGATATTATTAAATGTAAGGACTCAAATAATCTTAATTATCATTATATTATGTATACTGGATCCCTTCAGATTAGTTATGAAAAGGGAAAATCAATACTAAAATTTAACCTATATTAAAAGTAGTATTCGAAATGATAAAGGTAATGTACTTACCACCAATTGTTAAGGCATTATTATCTAGAAATCTAATGGGAACCGGAATTATTAATTCAAGCGAAATTAGTATTTGAAAGGATTTATTGTCATTAATAATATAATAGTGCTATAATACTAGTATTTAATTAATTTTATTAGTAAAGCCATGTACTTAGAATATAAATAATATAACCCTAAAGAGGATCAAAGAACTATGTTTAAGGAAAGAGGGTTAGAGGATATCAAGGGGAAAAAGCAATACCTTGTTCTAACAAGCTTATGTTTTCCTTGTTTAAAAACTAATTAAACAAGTAAATACTGGTCAAGTTTATGGAAAATATGATGTACTGCTCAAGTTTATGAGATATATGGAAAAGTATTTCAATTATTAAAAATGTGTCTGAAAATTATTATTAATAAAATATTAATCTTAGTCCACATGGCAGACTCATGGCTAATTGATGGAGTCATTGTCGGGAAACTTTGAATGTGAATGGAAGGTATTACATACTTGTAGCTCAAATTTCTCTTGTGATGGATGTCCAAGGGTTTGGGTCATATTGAAGTCTTGTCTTTTTTCTTTTCTCCATTGAGCTCATTTTAGAAATCAACATTAATAGCCTCCTGCAACATAAGATAACATGAACACATTACCAAGAAATGAATAAATAGTTAAACCTGCAATATTTACAATTAAATTGAGAGAAAAATTGATATATATATAATATATCCATATAATATATTATATTATTATATGAAACTGGATACCATGGTAGAACCTAAAAATATATAATATAAATAAAATTCAATGATCATTTAACTCCATAAACTCAAAAATGGTAAATCCTCTCTTCTATCCACACAAATATGACATGACTGACTCACACACAAAGCTACAGAGACTAAAACCACATACTCATTGAGTTAGACTCAAACCAAGCACACAGACTTGTCAATCAGAACATAGACAAGAATTTATGCTATTTATATAGCGATTTCCACACTTCCTTGAATGGCTATACTCCCCGCCCTAGTTGAGCATCGTGCTTTTGTTCTGACACACGCCCACAGTGTACTATGTGCTTTTGTGAGAATATAAATTTGACCTATAACAAATGCATCAACAAATGCATCGGGCATTGTTGGAATGGAATATGCCGCTTTCTTGTCAGAGATGATAACAAATTAGAAGCACCCACTACTTGGAAAAATTCGTTTCAACATTGGATGAACTACTTGGCATGAATTTGTTTGAACGTTCGATGAACTCCAAGCGCCCACTACTCGCATTACCTATAACACAAATACCCACTACTTACACATCGCGTACACAAATACCCACTACTTACTCGCATTACCTGTCACACAAATACCCACTACTTATGCATCTGCGTTTAAATTCTTTTCCATGGTTTAATAACTCCCAAGTTTCTACCATGATTCCAACATGGCTTTTTACTCGATAAATAATATTCCCAGAACGTGTGATAGAAATGTTTTAACTCGCTGTTACAATACTTGGAAGGCACCTCAGGTTAATATCAAATTTTGGTATGTGACTGGTTTTTCTTAACTAACAAGCTTTTCCAATGAGTGCTTAACTGACAAGTTTTTCCAATGAGACAATCACCACATTTGTTTTAAAAATTGAGTATATTTCAAATTTAAGAATCTTCTTTTCTTCTAAGAGTAAGACTGCATCCACAAGGTTTTGAAAGAAGGGTTTAGGTAGCCATTTAATATTTATAGAGTTTTTCATGTGATGTTTAAATAATGTTTTTGTTGGGGACTATTTTTGGAACTCTGGTATGAGAAACTTACCATATAGGCTTTCTAAAATTAGTTGTGAACATTCCAATTTGAAAATTGTCTTCCTAATCTTCACCATTGCATCACATTCATGAAAGTTTAGAAAAGGAAAAAAATAACAACGGTCAACTCTTAAACACATGTATTAAACACATCTAATGATTAAATTTAAGAAATATTAGTTATATTTTTGAAAGTTCAGAAAAGCAAAAAGAAAACAACTATATTTAGAAAACAAAAATTTACATTCTTGAATTTCTTTTAGCTCTAAACTAAATCCAACTCTTGAATTTAAGAAATACTAATTAAATTTTTGAAAGACAAAATGTCAACAACCAAATTTAGAAAGCAAAATCCCAATTGCATTCTTTGCTCCAAAAATTAAAAAAACAAT
Organism: Pinus taeda; assembly: GCA_000404065.3. Taxonomy (NCBI): domain Eukaryota; kingdom Viridiplantae; phylum Streptophyta; class Pinopsida; order Pinales; family Pinaceae; genus Pinus; species Pinus taeda. The sequence goes on from APFE030664551.1 coordinate 11,531, forward strand.
TAAGCTTAAAAAAAAAACAAAAATGATTCTCACCAAAAAAAATTAAAAACGATCGAAATATATTGGTGAAATTTATTAAAAAAAAAATAATGAACCACACTTGTTGGTTCAAAACGTGTCGACAAGGTGTCTTTTTCATGTGATTTATGCTGAAGCCTTCTTATAAATATGACTAATCACAGAAGCTCAATCCACAATGAATTAACTGTAATGTAAAAATGAAAATAAAGAAAGGTACATTGGCTTCTGAAAGTACATCAGTTAAAAAAAAAAACCATGCTTACTTTCATGTAAGTGCACAAAAATGCCCTCCGCACCCCATCGAGCAGGAACCTCAAGGCACAAGCAAGAAAGAAAAACAGGGAACCCAACACACAAGGAGTGGGCTGCCATGTGGGAAGGAATCCCTGAGGGTCAGGGATGGTGCCCAATCGTGGAAGAAACAAAGGTACCGAAGTTAGTTTTTTTTTTTTTTTTGTAATTATTTTTTTATAGTTCTTATTATATATTATTTATTATTATATTAAGGGCAGGGATGTTTACAATACTCCCCTTAAGAACTCGTCCGCGAAGTTAAGTTTTTTTTTTTTTTTTTTTTTTTTTTTTTTTATTTTTTTTTTTTTTTTTTTTTTTTTTTTTTTTTTTTTTTTTCCGTGCTGGCAAAGTTCACTCCTTTCTGCTTATTAGGCACCGGTGTTCTAACTGTGGCTTGGGATGCCCTTTTTTTTCTTCCTTTTGGACTTTTTTGTAGATTGACCTCGTCCCGGGTGGAGCCCATTTTCTTCTAGTTCTTTGGAGTCTGGCTCTATAATGGCATCGACTCTTTAGCATTTAAATCAATTCTGTTTTTTCTTCTTATTTCTTCCTGTAGAAGAAAATCATTCTGTTTTCTAAGCTTGAGCTTGCCCATTTGGTTCAATGTTCTCCAAATGTTTGAGGCCCGAGAGTGGGGAAACATACATTGGTACATGTGGAGACACCCCTCAAAATTTAGGGAAATTTGTGGTGAATGAGGGGCGTGAGGGTCTCTAGTATAGGGGCCGCATATCTAAAATTATCTCGTTTCTAAAATTATTTAAAAAAGAGAAAAATGTCAACATTAACAATTCATTCCATTCCATGCAGATTCATCATCATTGTGCAATGTAAATACTAAATCATTCCATTCCATATAGATTCATTGTCATTGTGCACCGTAAATACTAAATTTAAATTTGTAAATGATACAAACATCATCAATTAATCATCATTGTTCTTTTCATATTCTACATTGAATCATTGATACATGCACATCAAAATTTCAAATTTATTAAATAGTACTAAGAATATGCTAAATAGTAGATATTGAAATCTGAAATAGTAAATTAAAATTACTCAAAAATAGTGAAGAGTGAAGACTCATGACTCAAAAGAATGAGTAATCACTAATTAGATTAAAAAAAAAAAAAATTGCAAATTAACCATAGATAGTGAAAACTAAAAGCAGCTAAAAGCAATCAACATCAAATAAGCATCAAGGAGCTGATTTGATTTCCAAGAGAAACATTTAATTTAAGATAGGAATCCAGAGGGCTTCTTGGTGGCATCACTATTTTAGTCTTTTGTCATTCTTAGATACTTTAAAACCAATAGTGACTAATTGGTCTAACAACGATCTCATATTGTTAATATGACTGGCCATGCTCCCAAATTGGTAGGGAGTGTGCTCCTGGATTTTGTGAGTGTTCTTCAGTTCGAAGCGGGGTTCCAGGGTTGGGAGTGAGCGAGGGAGGGGGTAGGTGTTCCTGCAACATTGGTACACATGATTTCAAGTCCATATTACAATGTTCCCTTCAAATGCCTTTGTGTTTTTCTTATCAATATTATCATTGTTATCTTGAGCACCTTGGCAAAGCATTTGTCGTGTTTGGCATGTCTTGAAAAGTTAAGGGCATTGAGTAATCTTGTTACATTGCATAAGCGCTCAAGTTATCATTGGACTTATGGTTCATGTATTAAGTGGATATCTATTTTCTGAATTCTAAGTTAGTGCATTATTGTGGAGAGCATTCATCTCATGGAAATTTTATCTTGTGATTATCCTCCTATTCTTATAATTGAGATCGTCTCTTGAATCTATTCTATGGCTTAGTTTTCTTCTGATGGAATTCCACTATCCAAATGTGTTAATGGATTCTCTTATAGTGGGTTTTGAAGAAGTTGGTTTTACTGGGATAAAGATGCTTCTTGATGTCAGACAGTGAGGTCTTGACAGTATATCATTTGGAGTTATGGCTTGACCAAAGCCCAATGAGGCGGTGGAAAAAGAAATTTGGGCTGAGATGAGCTTCAACGTAGCATATCCATCCTTTTTTTTTGGCTACTCAAGTTTTAAATTGGTGGTTCATTCAGTGATTATGATTAGTAGCTTTGTAAATTACGCTGTATTCATGAACCAACATCTCGTCCTAAACAAATCTTTTTGATAACACATCTATCTCGAATCGCGCGTAGCTTTCCATGGATTCAATTAATCAATGGGTGAATCTTTCTGTAGATAGATGAATCTTTTTCAGTTAGTCATACCTCCACATCTATATTTTATTCCGCTATTGCGCTCAGCATTTGATAATCCATTTACATCAGTGGGTACACTCATTTCATTGTTTGTTAATTATGCAGATCTAGTACCGCTTTGTTTTTTTTCTTGAGATTTTGAACACCGGAGGTGCGGCTGATCATGCGAAGCTATATAACAAGTCTGTAAATTTGTAAGTGTA
>APFE030664555.1:0-14308 GCA_000404065.3 Pinus taeda
ACTAAGCTGAAGGGAATGAGCTCAATGAGCATCAGGAAACAAGACAAGAGAGGTTGGGTCTCTCTAGCTGGTTCTTATATTGTTGCACAAGGCTATACACAGCTCAGGAAAATTCCCCACGTCCCTTGCTACCCAGCGACTTGGCGAGGACTCTGGAGGCAGAAATGTGTGTCAAAAATCGATTTTTTCAACTGGCTGTTGTGCCACAATAGCATTTTAACTGAGGATAGATTGAAAAAGACAGGCTTCCAGGGCCCTTCCAGATGTAATCTTTGTCTGGAAAATGAGGAAAATGCCATTCATTTATTGATTGAATGCAGGTTTGCCAAGAGTATTTGGGCTGATGCATTTTCCTCATGGGGATCCTCTGTTCCTCTGCCAAACTCGATTGTTGGATACTTTGTTGATTTGGCTCATCTCTATCCCGGAAAACTACCCAATAACAACTGGTTCAAGGCAACTTGGATGGTTTATCCAAAATTCATTCTCTGGCAAATATGGATTGAGGGTAAACATAGAATTTTTCAAGAAAAAAAACGCAGAAGGGTAACATGGTTTTGTCAAAAGCCAACGGCCTACTTAAGGAATTTCTCGATGAGAAATTTAAGAAGTTGGGAAAAAATAACTTAAATCCTTAAGAACTGGCGTGGGGGAGCAAGCTCGACCTTCAGTGTTCTGAGGAGGAGAGACAGTTCCAAACTATGAAAAACTGGCAGATCAGGCTTGCTAAGGACGATTTCCACATTTGGCTTCATAATTATGACAATTCTTCCTTGTTTTTTGATGGGGCCACCAAAGGCAATCTGAGAATTGCTCGGGCTGGGGGTGTCATCAAGAATGCGAATGGCCACATAGAGAACAATTATGCCTGGGCCTGGGCCACAGTACAAACATGCAAGCTGAGGCCATGGCTTTATTGCAGGGTCTTAAGCATTTACAGGCCCTTAGTATTGAGAAAGCCAATATTCTTGGTGACTCCCAATCCTTGATTCGAATTCTTGTGGATAACACGTCCCCAAGGAACTTTCGGCTAGCAAGAGTGGTTGCCAGAATAAGGAAGCTAGTTGGTTCCTTTCTTCAGGTGAATTTTTTCCACATTCTTCGGCAGAATAATAAGGAAGCGGATGCGAAAGCCAACAAAGTAGTCCTCCTTCTTGCAAGCACCCAGATAAGAGACGGGGTTGAAGATTGGGATCCAATCCCTTAATTCTGTTTCTCATGTATTACTGTCTTTTACTTTAGTAGTTTGTCTGTATTCACAAGCATGGGGAAATTAGGGAAATAGGCTTGACTAATGGAGCTAAGAGGATTCAGAATATTAAGGTTTGGAAGATAGTTTTTCTATATGTTGAGGATCGCCGGTACATAGGCTTCCTAAATGTAACCGACAAGCAGGCTTTGGATTTCTTTTAATACAAACTATATCCATTTTCATTAAAAAAAAATAATAATAACAAAAATTAAATTCTCAATATTACACTATGAATAAGTAACAAGAATTTTTAATTATAATCAAAAAGCAAATAATAAAAATAAAAATAAAATATAAAAATAAAAAAAATTACACTTAAAGAACTACTCAATATAAATTTAATTATGTTTGTTAATAAGTTAATTTAATAATATTATTAAATTTTTATGTTTTTAATAAATTAATTTAATAATATTGTTTTATATGCGAAAAAGCAAATATAAATTAATATTATATTGTATTTATTATAATAATTTTATTTTTATTAATTTCTAAAGAGTATATTAATTTAATTTAATTTAAGAAAGTTAAGAATTAATAAAGTTTTGCAATATGTATGATTTAAAGTTATTTTTAAATGTTAAGCGTAAGCTTAATGTTTTTTTTTTTTTTTTTAATCTAAGATAATCGGTACTGGTGAGAGTTATCCTGAATAGGCCCAGGATCAAATCCAATTGGCTGCCACTATAAACTTAGGCTAGGTGCAACAACCTGCAAGCCGCACACAACAACAATTAACTTATGCTTCAACAAGAGCCGAGACGTCCTCCCGGGGGGTCGCCTACTCTTTTAGCCAAGACACAACGGGCCATATACTCAATGAGATTTGAACCTCCATCTCATAAGTTTCACCCAACAAAACTTAAAGTTAAACCCCATATCATTGTATTTAAAAGTAGCTTTATATTATTTAAATGTAATCATAAATATTTGGGACAAAAATTTTCATTCACTTAAAAATATTTATTGTTTATACTAAGCTTTGATATATTTATGGTAGGTAGTGCTTCTATTACCCGATTAAGAGAAAATGTCCTACGCTCGTTTTTGACATACTAATTTAGTGACTAAAATTATAATTACAATTTTATAATAAATCTTAAAATTCATGTCTCTTAAAGTTGTAAATACTTCATTTTAGTAAAAGTTAGTTTTACTAAGTTTTTCTTTGTTGTGTGATACTTTGTATTTTCTTGATTACATATTACCTCCATGTGGTTTTGGTATAATCTTCAATATTATTTATTTAGTTGTTTTTAATTAAGTTTTATATCTTATATATAATAATCAAGTTTTTTTTGTGTGTTTTTATTTGTATTCCATAATAAAATTATTATGTTAATTTATTCACTAAAATTTAATTATTTTAAAGATTGAAATAAATAGTTGAAATGAATACAAGTTTTCATGGTTGGCAATTTTCTAGAATTTGAATACAGCAATGCCTTGAAATATTATTTTAAAGATGGAAATAAATAGTTGAAATGAATATAAGTTTTTATGGTTTGCAATTTTCTAGAATTTGAATAAAGCAATGCCTCGAAATATGGTAGCGTAATTTAACTAAAACTAAAGTGTTCTTTAATAATGATGTGTCTTTAAGGAAAATTTCTCCAAGACCTCTATTAGCTCAAAGACTATAGCATTATAAAAAACTATTCCATATCTATGTCCTCAAGGCTACGCGGGGAAGCACAAAAGGCCAAGAACTGTGTTGGATCTTCTATTTTTTTCAAGGAAGCAGTGCAAGGGAAGGCACATGCCACTACAGATTTGAATCAAATCGGTCCAAGCCCCTACATAGTGGACCAAATGGAGCAAGCTCCAACAATGGAAGTAAATCTCCGTGAGGTATCTTCCCTCTTTTTTGTCCTCCATTCAAATGTTATTATTCGCATATTTAATGGTTTTGGCCAAAACCTGAAACTTAAATTTAGTGGATTTTCACTTGTTGGACACCTAACTGTGACATTTACTTATGCTCTAAAAGGTTATTCATAGCCCAGTTTGAAACTCATAAGGACTTGGATTTTGTCCTTAATGAGGGGCCTTAGTTTTGAGGTTGATCCAACCTTTTCATCACTCCATGGTTCCTAGAGTTTGATGCCACATCTATGGTGGTCTCAACTATATCGGTTTAAGTGAGGCTTTTAAACCTCCCTCTCCCTTTTTGGCACCACAAAGTCCTTGAGGATATTGGAAATAAAAGTTCAAAAAGTGGGCGTAAAAATAATAAAGAACAACCTCTTTACTTCTACCAAAATATGTGTCGAGGTTGACATCAATAAAGGGCTACCATATCATGTAACATTGAAACACAAAAACTTTCATTAGTCTCAAGTTCTAGATCATGAAAACACAACATTTCATGGTTGAGTTTGTTTTAAAATGGGACACTTGCAGAGTGCATTTCCACAAGTGAAGAAGAATCCAAAAAAGAAAAAGAGGCAACGAAACAAGCTAAGAGGTTGTCAGTTCCCTGGACATCAATTATTTGAAGATGAAGATGAAGATATCAAGGAGAGTCATCCTGCCCATATTGATTGATGGGGGTCGTGGTGGCTCATTCGGAAATTATTTCCCATTTATAAAAGAGCTCTAAACCTTCATGTCTATTGGCTTTAGAATGGAATGGAGGCAGAAAAAGAGGCCGTGTATCAGAGAGCTTAGATTTAGACAGAGAAGTTTCATAAATGGAAGACGGACATGAATTGGCTTTGGTTCTCATTGAACCAAATTTAGATGGTTGGCAAAATGTGAAAAAAAAAAAGGCAAAAAGAAAAGATAAGCGTGAGTTGTCAAGCATAAATTTATATTTCTTGCTTTCTTGTATGCTTACTCATCTTCTTAGCTCTTGATTATGAGGTGTTTTCTCCAGGAATGCTTATAGCATATGCAAATTGTAATTTAATTTTTTCTATGATGAAAAAATTACTCATATTTTTTTTATCGAAAATAAAAATAAAAATGATGTGCTTTTGAGGAACATCTCAATTTTGAAAATATGAAAATATGTTATTTGCGATGTTTGGTGTATTTGTGCCAATCGCAATGTCTTTAGAATTTAAAAATAAACATTTTAATAATATTTTTGTAGATAGAGTCATTTATTATTCCAATGTTAACATTACTTATAAATACATATGTGCTTTATATGCCCTTTTTTCTTGGACAAGTTCAACATGAAAGTATTAATATTTTATTCCAATCAAGATTTAGTTGTCTCAAAAGAACAAATGGTTAGAAACAAATGATCAATGTCCCTTCTATCACAATAACTTAGTCACCCTCCTCTTTTCTATAATATCATCACTTTAAATGGCTTATTTCGCTTTACATGATCCTTTCTAAAATGTACATTTAATATTATAAGGTGTTTTGTTTTATGTTAATATCATTTGTTTTAGTTAACTTAGTTGAATTGTTAAATAAAAATATCATTAATTTGTTTATTGTTTTGTGCATCAAAGTGCTTTCTATATGGGGACTCTTTTAATATAACCTGTCTAAACAATGTAACCAAGTCCAACATTGATCACAACAAACCCAAGTGTAACTTATCAACACTTCTTCTTGTGCCTGCAATAACACACAATAACCACCATTGCAGGGTTTTCATCATTATATTAATTTCATGTCAGTGCTCTATCCATATTGTGCTAGGTTGAACTCCAAATGAGCATGTCACCTTCGCAACATTCCATTCATCCAAATCAATAAGGTTGTACAACTCAAAGGTTCAACAAATATAACCAATTTAATGATCAATGCTATAAAGGTTTATTTGAGTTCTATTAAGCCCAAGTTAGACCCATTTTAGTTAGTAAGTTTTGGAAATTGAGAAGTCAATTATCCTTATATGCATAGCTCGCATTGGTTAGAAGACACCTCATTCAATATAAGCAATCATCAAAATATGTATACAAATATTTAGTTATATATAGAGATATTTGGGTTTGTTGTTGAAAGCTACCCAATCTAATACATGTAAATGATGTCCAAAGTTAATTGCCTATGTTGTGTGTCTTACTTGATTTCTTTATTAAACCACGTGCCATGACAGATTTACAATACATGACATATACAAAATGTAGGGAAGTGTTGTGAAGTTTCTCTATGAAGTTTTCCTTGAATAAATTTATATGGTTGAATTGTGTATGATATTAAACAAGAAAAATAGAGGTGCAAACATTTTACACATATTACTCACAAATCAATTCATATATTCCATGGAAACCCAATTTACAAGCCACATAAATAGTGCTCATGAGATCCAACAGATTCCAAACAAAGAGAATATTGTTAGAAAAACTCTAAAAAAAAACTCCAAAAACCAACAAACTAATCTTACATATTTATTAATGTAAGCATTATTTCCAAGTCCCCCCTTTAATGCTTACATTACATCATTACAAATATTAATACAAGAAACATAAATTACATATAGTCGCATCTATTTGGTTGGTCCTCCTCGGCACTTATCCCCACTCTGAAGTCTCTCGGACAACGTTCTTTTCACCACCATGATTTTTGAGTTTCCCATTCAACTCATTTAAGACATAATTGCCTCTAACCATCTTTGACGAACTTTATATAATTGACGCTTCTTGATCTCCGAAGGACAATCTCGATATTGGATTGTATCCAACAGTCAATTATGCAATTGACTTTCTACACACATGGATCCCATAACATAACATGTAACTGATGCTCTTGAAGCCCGAATCACAACAAGATGCATCATCATATAACATATTCGCACAATTAATCTAGCCATGCATTCTCTCATAATCGAAGAACATTGAGAACCACTAGTTTATGTTATGCAAAATTGTTCAATAATGGTTTATGCACTTTATACAAAAAACTAAAACAATAACATGACATATTATAATTTCCTTCCCACTACAGCATAACATTAATTAATGAATGAAGAGATTTGTTAAACCCCAGCTCACCAATGAAAAATGTATGACATGAGCTCCACTATGTGATATTGTATTGATGGTCTGTCGACTCCAGCAACATGTGATCAATTCTAGCAATATGTAATCGAATCTTGAAGCAACTATAACTATTGTCAATCATGCGGACCTTTCTGCACCACTTCTCCAATCTTTGCAGAAGTTTCTTTGAACAATATGCCATGGAACTGGGACACCATTCTTTGTAATTCCAAGTCCCTCTTATTGGAAACGAGAATAGTCAACGACATGGATTTGTTCATTCATTCACATCGATTTGCTGACATCCAACCAAAAGGCGATGTGAGGAATTGATGACTAGCTCTAACATGGATACTTTTCCACAGCAAAAAGTGGATGACAAGAGAGGAATTGCCTCACTTGACAGTTTTATGCACAATTCTATGTACACATGTAAATCACAGGCAGATGCAAACATAGGGTCACTTGGGAAATGATTATTACTACAGAACAACGCATGATTAGATTGCAATCTCATGTACTAATTGACTTTGTCACAGGGTCTAGTTTGCTACAACGCTAGAGTAGAGTTTATGCAATCGTTTATGTGGGATTATCGCACGGGCAATGTGAAATGTTGATCCATCTTACTGTCTAGAAAATATTGATCCAGGCGGCTTCCAAAGAAGCTCGAAGCTTAGACAGAACTTGATGTTGTAGGTCAGCCACAGGAATATACGACCATGACCATGTATTCATTGTTTGTCCATCTGGTTCTGCTCATTTTCTTCAATGCACGCCCATATTTGTTGGTTTGCAACCAGTTCAGCTCATATCTGCCCTTAAAACATTCGATGTCTCCTAGCGAATCGACTAATTGTCATGATCTGATGATCATGTTGCAGATGATCAAACAACTTTCAAAGGTCTAAACCACGAATGCACCCGATCTCAGCTTTCTTCAACAATTATTATTCTGCCTCTTTATCCGTTAACCCTCCATGCAGGCAACGACTCTCTCCTTTGTCATAGGACTTCACAACAGTCTGCAACCTCTTGGGATGCACCTTGCCTGATGAAAATTTACAGCTTCAACTTCACACTGGCCGGGCTGATAACTACATCGCATTGCCTTTGTACTGGGCAACCCTTTTGTTCTCCAACTGCTCCTCCGGCTACACATTAAAAGTTGGACAAACACACAACAATTTCACGCATAACTATAGTTGAACAATAAACACACACTAATCTAATCTAATTCTACTTATGTACACAGTATCAGTCCCCACACGTTTTCCATCTCCCTGAGCCCTCCCATAAGGGAGTTAAGCCCATACAGGCTCTGATGCCAACAAGAAAAATAGAGTTCTAGACATTGTACAAAGATTACTCACAAATTAATTCATATATTCCATGCAAACCCAATTTACAAGCCACATAAATAGTGCTCATGAGATCCAACAGATTCCAAACAAGGAGAATATTGTTGAGAAAATCTCTCAACAAAAACTCCAACAACAAACAAACTAATCTTACCTATATACTAATGTAAGAATTATTTCCAAGTATTAATAATATAATTTTAAGGCCAAGGCCTAGCTAAATACCAAACTTACACATGAGATGTCATTGCTTATGGGACAAAGGACTACCTTCATGCGGTGATTTAACTACTTAGATTATAAAGGTGCGCATAATATGCCCCCCTCATGATTTGAACCTATGACCTCCAAGGAGAAAGCATGTGTTCTTAACCATTAGGTCCACTCAAATTATAGATGTGGATTTTATTTATTGTAATCATTTACAAGTTGCATTAATATACTTAAACGACAAAATATTAAGATCCATAAGCATGTGCATGTACATGAGAATGAAAGAGAAGGATGGTAATAATTGCTCCAACTATTTATTGTAATTTCCAATCATTGTAGCTACCCCTCCCCACATTTACCTGCTTTTACAAGCCCTCTGGGGAAATGTGAAGTTGAGTACTTCTATGACAAGACTCGACCTCCAAGTTCCAATTATAGAAGTGGGGTCGGAAAACCAACAACTTTACTGACATCCTTCAAATACCACAGACAACTCAGAAGGTTGCAATCCACCCCAGGTGGTCAATCCCTAAGTTGAAACCCTTTTTCAATGACCTAACATCCCAACCGCACGCACAACAAGGCAAGAGTGGTGTTATAGGCCTCCAACTGCATGCACAGGTTTGCTTCCATGCGGTTATGACCTAAATTCCCATGTTCCGTGCCATCAGTTCTGAGATCTGAGCCACTTTTCCAGGCTAGCCTCCATACCATTGCCCAAAACTTCCTGTAACTTTCCAAAATCATATTTAACATGACGACAATGTTAAACATTCAAACTTAAAACCAAAACTTGACCTAGATTGCCTAGAACACACTAGATATTTTGTCAAACATATGGTAAACATGTCAGTTACAGGACATGAATGCATATTTGATCTTAAATCTCTGAACTTCATCTAAAAATCACCGAGAAGGTCTAATGCCTTCTCAAGTAGTTGCAACAACACTTGTTAGCCCATGCATTCATGAACCATTCAAATACTTATTAAATTATAAACAAGATCCATAGTTAGAGCACATCATAGAGCCATGGTCATGGGACATGTATTCAAAGATGAATGTTGAGAAAAAAACATAGTGACGAGGATCACTTGTGATTAATTAATGGCTAGGGAAATTAGCAAAGGAAATGGAAAGGGCTTTCAAAAGGAAAAGAGGCATTAATTGGCATTTTATTTATGAAAACAATGGAAAATAGGAGAGAAGGAAGATGAAAGATCACAGGTTGCATGTGAGGAGGAAAATGAAGAAAATATAGGCCTCATTGATAAAAAGGTTCTTGAGGATGAGTTCATGATTTTTTATTTTTTTTTGTTAGTTTGGAGCTCTCTCTCTAATATGTCTCTCTCGTACTCTTGGAGACTTAGAGTTTTCTTGGAGCACTCATGGAGGAGTGTGGAATACTTGGAATTTGGAGCAAGAAGGCAAAAGAAGAGTAGGAAAGTGCAAGAGGACATTGGGATCAGTAACTACAACATGTTTTACTTAGAGGTACTGAGTTGCATGTATAATTTTCTTACTAGTTTTGGCATGCATGGCACATGCATGTGGTTTCTTGGTTACGATTTTTCTTTGGCATGGAGGATTGCTTGGATTGACAATGGTTTTTCCTAGCTTTTCCATTTCCTAGATAGCCATGGTGTTGTGGTTTCTTTGCTTTTTGTTTTCTGGTTTGTTCTCATGTTCCTTACAGTTTTGGGTTGAGTTACTAGTTCCTGAAGCCTTGGTTGGAAAAACGCTCTGGAAGCCCTATAACAACTTGGGTTGAGTTACTTGTCTTGGAAGCCTTGGTTGGACAAATGCTTTGGAGCCCTTGGTGGGTCGAGTTACTAGTCCTGGAAATCTTGGTTGGAAAAATGGTATAGAGCCTGACAACGATGTGGGTTGAGTTACTAGTCCTGAAACCCTTGGTTGGAACAAACGCTCTAGAGCTCTGGAAAACTTGGGTAGAGACCGATCTGGTGATGGTTAGTGATGTATGACCATGAGGTGGAATCATTGTTTGAGGTGGTTTAGCCTCTAGAAGCCCTGGTTTGGTTTTGTTTGAGTTATTTCGTGAGATCCCACATTCATGCTTAGAATATGGCATGGGGGTGATTGGCTTAAAGAGAGATTTGGTTCAACCCAAATTATGGTCCAGTGGTACGTAGAACTCCCTGACTTGGTTGGATTTTCATATGTTAATAAGAGCTCCTTTCCCTTTGGTATTTTTCATGAGAAAATGTGCTTGTCATTATGTGGCTTTAATAATTGTTTCATCATTGATATATCTCTAGTTATTTGTTGTTTATGAGCATGTTTTATGATAATCTTGATGTATGGTTCTCATCATGTTTTGGTTAGTAGATGAAATAATAATGAAAGAATGACATAATGGACAACAATGTAGCTATTGGGAAGAGATATCGATCATCCTTGATGATTCTCAGATAAATATGAGACTTTTGTTCAGATCTATTGTTATGACTTGTAGATTTCACATTTATGATATGTTTGACGAAATTCCTGTCATGGATAGTAAGGGTCATATCAATTCCTTGATCATGTGTTTGCATTAGTAACCTTATCTCAGTGTTAATTATCTTTTCTGGAAGATTCATGAGGTTCTGGGTAGTGGCTTGAGTCCTGGCCCTGAAAAACTAGCACAAAATCTGGGGTCGCTGGCATAGAAATGCCTGAAAAAGTCTACAGTCGCATATATTCCTTGTTGTGGGAGTGACTGGAGGGTCTCAGTCGCATGCATGGCTTGTCATGGGAGCAACTAGGGGTCTAGATCAGCAAAACATCAAGTTGTCTCAGGGGTTAGGCACCTGGAAGGGTTGGTTGTCTCTTAAAGGTTTTGTAGCTCCTTACAAAGGTCAAATTGGTCGTGTCTTGTTGGTTCCATTTCCTTAATTGTACTTGGGGAGTTGAATAATATCATAGTAACTCTTTGTCACATGTTTACCCCAGTGGACTGGTTAACTTGGATAAATGTGGGAGGATGGTGTTACATCTAACCAGTCATCTCCCATGTAGCTTAATTGGTCCCAAAGTGTTTCCATTTCACTTTAACTTGTTTGATTGATATATTATGGATCATGAGTTATTTCCGTTGAAATATGTATTGTGGTTCTAGCTGGAATTCTCTCTTTGGTTCAACCTACAATACAGACCAATCAATCACATGATTAACATCCTGCACATATCTCTTAACTAATGAAACATGGAAAACATCATGGACTTTCATTGTCGGCCGCAATGCAAGTATGTAGGCCATTGGTCAAATCCTCTCAAGGATATCAAAAGGCCTGCAATACTAAGGTGCCTACTTGGCACATGACCCAATCCTCAAGGAGTTCCTCTTGGGCTTGAAGCGCAAGTAGACAAGCTACCTAACTTGAAGCTCCTTAAATGCTTTGTGTTGATTTTCATAACTCTTCTTCATATCATGTGCTACCTTCAAATTCCTCTTAATAACCTACATTTCTTGTTCCATCTATACCAACATAAAATGGACTCATATTCAAGCACTCGTGATACCCATTAGTATAAGCAAACTCTATCAGTGGAATATGCTCCTCCTACTTCCTCTGTTAATGTATAATGTACATCCTCAACATGTCCTCAAGAATCTTATTAACCCTCTTTGTTTGTGGATGATAAGTTGTACTGAAAGCCAACTTTGTCCCCAAACCTGCAAACAACCCCTTCTAAAACTTGGAAGTGAACTTGTCATCTTTGTCTGATATGATATTCTTATGAACACCATGCAAACTCACTATCTCCCTTGTTTTATGGATAAATCCCTTTTGCGGATAGGATCAATCTCCTTAGTCCTAGTGGCTTGATCTAGAAAAACCAAGACAAAATTGTTATGCTTTCCTTAGAGAAGTTTAAAATATGGAAGAAATACTTACTCGAGGACCAATGCAATATCTCTCTTCTCCCTGCTTGCAAACTTTAGCTCTGACTCCAAATGCTAAAATTGGAACATGCAAATCATCCAAAACAATTAATAGAAACAAAACATACAAAAAACTTGAAACAAGAAGCCAAAGATTCATTGTTCTACATATACATAAATGAGACATAATGTATAGGAAAACAAGGCACTTTTGCATTAATACAAGTAGGATAAAGTTACAACCCTTATAGGCCTTGACCTTGTAAATCTCTCCTAGTTATCTTGTCCTTCCTTTGCCACAAAAGCAAGCCTTCAATCATACCTCAAGCATGTGGATGGATTATGGACCTTTGGACACAAATGAGCAACATGATGGCATAACTAAGAGTCTCCAAAAGCCAACCCAGTGCTAATAGTAGGTAATGCATTTATAGGAGAAATGAGGAGGTGGTAGATCCATTAAACTAGGGTAAGATCCACTTTAGCAGAGGATAAACTCTATGGGATAAGTGATAAGACCTCATTTGTAGGAAATTGAGGACATCTTTAATAGAGAATGGAAACTGCCATGATAGAAGCCTCTAGAAGCAGAAGCTTTGAAATTATATTTAATTTTTTTCTCATTTCAAGGGTCATCGCACTTTTATTGAAAGCAATCTACATTGACCAACACTTTTTACCTTTGATGCAACTTGTGCCATCACACTTACAGAACTAGGAAAGTGCGATGAGGACCTAAATTAGGGTTTTAGCCAATATAATGCAAAATTTTTGGAACTTCTAGAAAGGGGATGTTTTTGTCTTTGTAAGGGATAATTGCAAAGTGTGAATGAATGATGATTGATCCAGGTTCAAGGTCATTTGTTTGAATGTGACAAAATGGCACGTAACAGATTGGCCCTTAAAGTACAAAGTTAGAAGCAGTGGTTGAGGACTGAAGTTCTCTACCATGTGAAAACTTTGGATCAAGAATAGACTGATTGAGATCATTAATTGTCTGTTACAATGCATTATCATTATGACATCATCACTAAGGTAGGCATACCCATACTCAACATATAAACCACTTTACATGTAGAATGATCAAAGTCACGTCCACTGAGGATATATTGTGGGCCCATGCTTGGATGACTTTCTATATGACTATAGCCATCATACTTTGTAATCCTGTATGAATCCCAAAATCGTAGCGCAAATGGATGGAAATAGATCGAGGTCTTCTACCTCGTCACTCGATAGTACGTGTCTAACCATGTGAATAAATATGTTGGACTTGAACATGGTAGGCACCAACTGATTACTAGCCAATGATAAAAGTCGTTAACAGACGCGAGAGGAATCACTGATAATGATAATGGCCCTCAAGGTACTCAAGCAAAATCTATGAGTTGTGAATGAATGAGTTGAAGTCAAACACCACACAAGATCTTATGGGTGAAGGCCAATGATGAGAACTTGTCGTTGGAAGCAAGGAAACCTTCCATTGAGGTATGCAAGATCCAAGGCACTGAAGGGAGTTTCTAAGTCAACTTCCTGGGTAATGTGCTAATGTCAACATGAAGCAACTCACCGTAGGAGGGCCTTAATGTATCCCCCATCAATGACATGAAATGGGTAGCAATATTTGAAACAACGTAAACTTTGAAACGAGAACTGATATTGTTACTTGTTTTGTAGAGATAGCAAAAAAGTGACTCGATTTTGAAAAGGGACGATGCAGAACACACATAGTTTTTTTAGAGCATAGTTTTTAACACTTTAAATAACCGATACGATTACCCGCTTCATAGAGGTAGCAAAAAAGTGACCTGATTTTGAAAAATGGTGATGCAGAATACACTTCCTTTTTTTCGGAGCATATTTTTGACACTTTAAATTTTCTTATGTATCAAATATAAAAAAATGTTTTTAAATGTTAATGATTTTCATGCTGATTTTGAAACGTGTTGATGTAACATACATTTTTTTAGAAGGCTTATTTTTCACACTTTAAAATTTATTATGTCCAATTTTTTTTTAAATCATGATTACTTAATTTAAATTTTCAAGTTGTTTTATATTATTTTTAAATGTTAATATATATACATATATATATATATATATATATACATGACAAACAATAAACTTAAATGTAAAAAATAAAAATTATCATTAACCAAAAAATGAAATTGGAAAAGAAAGAAAAGAAAGAAAAGAAGGAAGAAGAAGAAGAAGAAGATATCAATGTTTGTTTAATAATAATATATTATTAATCTGAGTTTAGACTTCTGTTATACATAATGTTTAAAAAAAGATTTTTCGAAGAAATCACATCGAATAATTTCTTGGAGCCAACATTTCGAACCCTTTACTGTGGTTCATCATCTAGGCAAAGGTGGAGTATCTGATCTATTAACAATGTATATATAGGTATAGATGCTTCAGAGAAAACAAGGAAAAACAAAGTGATCCGTTAATATATACAGTATGGATTAGATACTCCACCTATATATACATTGTTAATAGATCAGATATTCCACCTTTGCCATGATGATGAACCACAATAGAGAGTTCGAAACGTTGACTACAAAAAATTATTCGATGTGATTTCTCCGATTTTTTATTTTTCTTAAATCCTATATTTTTTTTTATTAAAAAAAAATCTCAA
>APFE030664555.1:15769-34825 GCA_000404065.3 Pinus taeda
TCGTTTTGAGGGTTTTTTTGGACAATTTTTGCACAAAAAAATTGGTTTTCACTGCCATTTTTAAAACATGTTGAAAATTTACCTTTGAAAAAAAGAAGGTGTTATTCGAGCATCAACACTTTTCGTTTTTAGCACTATTTTTGATGTTTTTACGAGTTTTTTTTCCAAAGTTCTCGTTTTTAGTTTATAGTTCCTGTTTCAAAGTTTACATTGTTTTGAGACATAATGTTGATGATTAAGAGCTAGTTCATGGACAACAAACTTGAAAAAATACTTAAAAGTATTGTAGCAAATGTCAATTGAGGGTGGACTTCTCTTGAATATATGAGTGACACTTTATGGAGTTGGCAGCATTGACTCAAATGCCCACAATGATGACTTTCATTAAGGTGTGATCAATAGAGAGGAAAGCAGATTCCCCAACCCAAAACAACCATGAAGGTGAAAGAGTGTCATGTTCAAGAGTGAATCGTTGCCATAAATAGGTTTTATGCCACGTTTCCCCAATTTCCCAACCATTTATGGCAAATACCTCTTTATTTTTAAACAAGCTTAAGGAGGATAACCTATGCTTGGCCTATAATTTTATCGTTTAGATTAATCCTTTTGAGTATTTTTAATGAACCTTGAGAAAGAGTAGTTTGATCTCGTCATGCTTGACGAGTCCTACATTGTTTAATGGTTTTACAAGTCCAATGAACATATAACTCGACTTCTTTTTTATGTTTAGAGAGTTTGAAAAAGAGGCGAAAAAGAAAACCCAAGAGGTTCCTTTTTGTAAATTTAATCTCTTAGGTCTGAAATGGCATAAAACAATACAAAATAGAACATTTTAGCCATGTTCGACCAAATTATTCATTTTTCATAAATATTCCATCCAGTCCAAAAAGGGTTAAACTTATACTAGGGAGATGTCTTTTCGTTTACTTTAACGAGTGTGAAAAGATAAGTGCTTGACAATATTTTCATGTTTTGGGAGTCTGAAAGAGCTTAAAGAGGATTCCTCCGGGAGGAATGAGTGGTATAAAGGGTAGCAATTGGTTCCAGACATGATGGAACATGTTCAACATGTAGAGGTCAAGAGGCAGGCTAATAATACCACTCATCGCAACAGTTCCTCGGGAAAGGATAAAAAAACCAAGTGAAAGTGAATGATCGACCAAGTAGATGATGATAATGGAGTGAGAAAACCAAGACTCATCTTGCAAAAACATGTTCCTAAAAAATGGGAATCATGAGAATAAAGTGTGGAATTTTTCTAGGGGGCTCCTTTTTCGTAAAATTTTAACGAGCCCGAAAAAAGTGATAAAAGTATGCTCGGTAACTTATTCTCATGTATTTACGAGCACAAGAAGGGACAAAGACTAAGCTCAAAATAAGTTTCATTTTTAACACAAACTTGAAACAAAGAAAAACTATGCTTGAGAGTAAGAGTGGTTTCATTTTTACACAAGCTTGAAATAGAGAAAAAAAACTATGCTTGAGAGTGGTTGCATTTTTACACAATCTTGAAACCACCTTGAAACAGAGACAAAATTAGGCTTGAGATAAGTATATTGCCCCCAACATAACGGTAGAGGCATGCCCCCCCAACGTCGTTTCGTTCACCAACTATTCTCATGGACTCAAATAGACTATTGGTTACTGATATAAATATGTTCACTAGGAAGGAAAGAAGAGGATAATGTGATATGGGTAGATGAAATGAAGGTGATATGGAAAAAGAACTATGTTCATATGTTAGTTTCATGTTTATGCAAGCTTAAAATAGAGAAAAACTATGCTTGTGGTAACATGTTTCATTTTTTAACGAGCTTGACACAGTAAAGAACTATGCCTAGAGCACTTTGTTTCATTTTTTACTGAGATTAATAGAAGAAAAGGAACTCTGCTCATGGAACCTTGTTTCATTTTTTAACGAGGTTGACATAGTAAAAGAACCTTCCTCATAGGTTTACCTTGATCATGGACCCTAAGAGGCTAAGGCTTCGAAGAGGTTCTCA
Source organism: Pinus taeda (assembly GCA_000404065.3). Lineage (NCBI taxonomy): Eukaryota > Viridiplantae > Streptophyta > Pinopsida > Pinales > Pinaceae > Pinus > Pinus taeda. The sequence continues at coordinate 17,773 of APFE030664555.1, forward strand.
TCATATGGGAGAACAATGTTATGGAAGGGATACATATCAATGGATCCAATGGAAATATCAGGCTCCAACAACCCCAGTAAATGATTCACCATATCACCTATTGGATCCAGGTCAAAAGAAGTTGAGCAAACAGTGAAAGGCTCTTCTTCGTCAGTAGGTACGGGCATGGACAGGCTGCCACATAATTGAGTTTTGGCGGGGGAGATACCACTTTCATATTTGGAACGCTTAGGGAAGACGGATGATTGGCAGTTAAATCAAGACCTATGAATCAAATTTGATTGATAGTCGCAAATTTTCCATCATGTGGGAAACACGCCACTCGAAAGAGTGTGGAGATGACAACGTTCATGGCATAAACATAGTCATGCCCAAGGAATAATTGAAATTCAAGGAGCCTAAGAATACCATAATGTCAACATATACAACTTTTCCTTCCAAGGTAATAGGCATTTGAGGAAGGATCCCTAAATGTTTATTGGTTCCTATATTAAGAGCCAACAAATTCTGGGTAACAAACACATTCTGAGGGGAACCCAAAGCTTGCAAAGAATTCAAGGATAGAATGCTAACAGAAGCTCCCTCATCTACAATAATGCAATATATATCCTTATCACAAGACTTGACCATGACTTGGAAAATCATGTAAGAAGGGAGATGAGGTTTTATAAACTTATTCCAATCAAAGACAATAATCTCATTACTTGGAGGGGGTTTCGTGAGAACAAGGGATGAGTACCCATGTTCGATGGGATCTGAAGAAATGAGAAGAACCTGAGTGGTATGAACCTCACTCTCTATGGGAAACATGCGATCAACTGAAGGTGGAATTGAGTCAACTATTTTCTCAACCAATGGTCGGTTAGGAACAAACTCATGGGATTCACATTTAGAGAGAGCGGGATTGAATAAATATGGATTGGGATCAATCACTTCATCAACGACTATGGGATTGGGGGAAAGATTTTGGTTGCCAATTGGAATTTGTTGCTGAGAAGCAGTAAGGCTTTCCAACACTGTGGACGCTTCATCTGTATAAGGGAAAAGGTGAATTTAATGATTCCCTTCACATAACCTACAGGGAAACTTAAGTTTTCCCTTTTTTCCAGGAACCTTATTATTAGTAGTCGACGGTTGTCACCAACATGATATCTCAAGGTAGATGACAAGGGCTTATGTGAGCCCATGGACCACACTTACAATACTTTGCGAATACCAGAGCAATATCTAAGAAGTTGGTTACCCTTACAAAGCTTGCAAGGGAATTTAACTTTACGGGGCTTATTGGAAGGTATCTTGACATAGTTGAAATTGTAGCAACGGTTGCCTGGTTGTCCCCTTACTTATTTTGCTTCTTCTTCCTTTTCTTCTTCTTCTTAACCTCGTGGTTACTAGTAGCAATAATTTTTCCAGGCGAGGAAGAAGAAAAGGATGAATATACATTGGGTGAAGAAGGCAAAGGGTCAATGTGAGGTTGGTGTTTTTTAGGTGGAGGACTTGGTTGTGGAACAATTTGGACATTCAGAACCAAGGATGTTGAGAATAAACATACCAGCAAACCTATGGTAAATCCAGGAAGGAACAACGTAGCCATAGAAGAACCAATATTTCCAAGAGAGGGAAAAGGATCAAGATTCCCATCAGAAGGGTTTCCTTGACTTGTAGACTCCAAAATTGTTGCCATCGGACTTAACCTAAGGTTTATTAAGGAGTAGAAAGTGAGTTAATTAATTGATTTTGAAAAGTAAAAACACAAATAAAAATAAAGAGGGGCAACTATGCATAAAAGGATTACCAAGTCACTGTGAACTACAATATACGGTTTAGTATGTGCAGGCAATCTCTTTTAATGTTGTGTTTGGCATATCATAGTTAACAAAGTGATCGACTTGGTATTTCCCATGGCAAGTTTACAACCTAGGGGGGACTTCCAAAATATACCCGGAGGTACATGGAAGTGCAGTCCATATCAATGTTGTCTAATGCGTAACCGTACGATGGGGGCATTATGATATACTCATTGTACGTGGAGCATTGTCTTATATACCAAAAGGTACATGGAAGAACGTTCTGATATACCCTGATGTATGGGGGTGATATCATGATGATAATGTATTATAACAGAAAATTGATGATCTCAACCAGTGTATTCTTGATCCAGAATTTTCACATGGTAAAGAATTTCAATCCTCAGCTACTACTTATGACTTTTTACTTTAGGGGCAATCTATTACAGGCCATTTTGTCACATTCAACCAAATGACCTTGAACCTGGATAAATTATCATCCATTCACACTTTGCAATCATCCCCTACAAATACAAATGCATCCCCTTGCCCCAGTGGAGCTGCCAAGTTGTTTTATGGATAAATTATGTGTGTGGATAGAAGAAATCTCTCTAGACCTAGTGGCTTGATCTAGAAACAACCAAGACAATTTGTTATGCTTTCCTTAGAGAAGTTTGAAATATGGAAGAAAGACTTACTTGGGAACCAATGCAAGCTCTATTCTTCTCCCCGCTTTCAAGCTTCAGCTTCAACTCCAAATGCTAAAATTGGAACCTGCAAATCATCCAAAACAAGAAAGAGAACCAAAACATACAAATAACATATACAAACAACTCTAAACAAGAATACAATGATTCATTATTCTACACATGCTTAAATGAGACATAATGTATAAGAAAACAAGACACTTTTGTATTAATAAAAGTAGGAGAAGATTACAACCCTTGTAGGGCCTTGACCTTGTAGATCTCTCCCAGCTATCTTGTCCTTCCTTTGCCACAATAGCAAGCATCCAATCATACCTCAAGCATATGGATGGATTATAGACCTCTAGACACAAATGAGCAACATGATGGCATAACTAAGAGTCTCCAAAAGCCAACCCAATGCTAAAAGATCCATTAAACTATGGTAAGATCCACTTTAGAAGGGGATAAACTCTATGGGATAAGTGATGAGACCTCATTTATAGGAATTTGAGGACATATTTAATAGAGAATGGAAACTTCCACGATAGAATCCTCTAGAAGCGGAAGCTTCGAAATTATATTTATTTATTTTTCTCATTTCAAGGGTCATCACACTTGTATTGAAAGCAATCTACATTGACCAACACTTTTTTCCTTTGATGCAACTTGCGCCATCGCACTTACGGAACTAGGAAAGTGCGACGAGGACCTAAATTAGGGTTTTAGCCAATATAATGCATAATTTTTGGAACATCTAGAAAGGGGATTCTTTTGTCTATGTGGGGGATGATTGAAAAGTGTGAAAGGATAGTGATTGATTTAGGTTCAAGGTAATTTGGTTGAATGTGACAAAATGGCCCATAACATCCCTGAAGAAGATCTGAGCTACCTTGCTAGTTGAATTTGTAGACTTAACTGCAATGAAGTGAGCTACCTTACTTAACCTGTCAACCACAACCATGATGGAATCATGTTGCTTCGATGTCCTCGACAAACCTATAATGAAGTCTATGGAAACAACCTCCCATTTTCATTATGGAATAAGAATCGACTATAACAAACCAGCTGGATGGCTACACTTTTCTTTTACTTGCTGACAGTCCATACATCTAACAACAAACTCAACCACCTCTTTCTTCAAGTTCGGCGAATGATAGAACTTCTTAACAATTGTCAATATCTTATGATATCTAAGGTGACCTAAATATGAATTGACATGAAACTCACTCAATATAAGCTTCTTGAGCTCACTGTTATCTCACACATCAATCTTGTTCTTGAATTTGACCAAGCCATATGTCATGAGATGATACTTGTCATCCCTATCAACTTCACCTTGATGTTGTAACCTATGCCTCCACTGTTGGTACCTGTCATCATGCTCCCCTGCCTATAAGATTCACTCCTATAGATATGTCCCATAACAACTCACTACTGCAATATGATTCACATGCACTCTACTACTAAGAGCATCTGCAACCCTGTTCTACTTGCCCTTAATGTACCTGATCTCAAAGTGAAACTCGTTGAGGGTAGCCAACCATTTAGCTTGCCTGGCATTCAGATTAGGTTGGTTAAACAAGTATCTCAACCCATTGTGATCACTCATCATAATAAACCTCCCACCAAGAAGATAATGTATCCACATCTTCAAGGCATGAATGATAGTTGCCAACTCAAGATCACGAGTCACATAGTTCTGCTCGTGCTTATTCAACTTCCTTGAATCATAGCATATCACCTGTCCTTCTTGCATCAAGACTCCACCAATTCTTATCTTGCAAGCATCTGTACATACCACGAACTCCTTATTAGGATCTGCAATCTTCAAGACTTGAGCATTTGTAAGTAAATGCTTCAACTGCTTAAAGCTAGCTGCACACTCCCCAGTCCATTCAAACTTCTTCCATTTACATTAAAAGGATGTAATAGGATAGAAAATCCATGAGAAGTTCTTGATGAACCTCTTGTAATAATCTACTATCCCATACATGATCTGACCTCATCCACATTCCTAGGAGTTGGCCACTCCATGATAGCTCTAATTTTTTTCGGGTCCATCATTATACCTTCCTTGGAAACAACATGTCCTAAGTAATGAAGTTTAGTTTGAAAGAAATTGTATTTGCTAATTTTGGCATACAACTGATGCTCTCTCAACAATCTCAATATTATGCTTGATCCAAGGGATTAAAAAAATGCTAAAAACTAAAAATGCTCAAAACTTCCCGAAAATGGCGCCAAATCGTAGATTTCATCGTTCTGATTCCAACGATGCTTGAATCGCCTCAATCCGACGTCGTATGAGGAAGTTATCACATTCTAAAGTTTTTGCCAAACAAATAAAAAGTCAACTTGTAGGGTTGATGTGCAGTGTATGGATATAATGTGACAGTCTCTATGATGACATCATGCTGGCATTATGGTGATGACATATACTGACCGGGTAATACGGGAGCCAATCAGAATTTTCCATTTGGGCCAGTCTCGTGATGACACTTGGTGCATTATTATTGGTTGATGGTTTTGAGAAATGCGCCAGTTACGGATGACAGTGGCCCAATCCAGGGCATCACATGGCACTCTGAATAAGGCCAAAAATTGATTTGATTGACCGATAGGCCTCCACGAGGTTCGACCCGGTGACCTCCTAAATGCGTAATGGGCATCTGACCAACCAGGCTATAGGTGTTTCTTGGTATACATAGTCAACGAGTTTCATTTAAGTTCAAATAGTTGGGCAGTTGGGGGCAAGCGTCGGTTCGGTGTGCGCACCCGAATGACCCAGCTCCAAGTCACATAGAATACCTGGAACTAAAGGCTAAGGCATCAAGGGTTATGGAAAATGGTTAGCACCCAAGGGAATGACCCTAGGCCGCGTTACATGTCACAAAACCATGGTGGAAAGCTCAAAGGGGCAGGGGTGCGTGGCACCCTTCCCACGCCCCAAGTCCAAGTCACATGAATGCTACGAGACTGGGAGCGGGGCGAGGGAGGTCGAGTGGCTTATGGCCACACCTTAGTCACATGTGGCCCCAAATGACCAACAACACAACATACCAAAACACAACAAAGCCACTTTGTTGTCAGTTTTGCAGAGGAAGCGCATTTGCAGAGCAATTAACTTGCAACTTTGAAAAAAAAGGCCTAACTTGGTCATTTTTGAACCTTTTTTAGCCCAAGAATACCCTACACAAGGGTTTTTGGGCATTCAAGATGCAATGACAATGTTATTTTTGCAAATTGAGACTTGTATGTTGATATAATTGAGCGTTTGAGCATATAATAAAAAAATGCCACTATTGGAAGTTGAACCCGGAGATGTAGACCAGGAGGGCTAAACTTTGTTGTGTTTTGATGTGCATGTTGTCCATTTTAATTGTTAAAAATATGCAAATTTTACTTTATTTTTTGTGCTTTTACAATCACGATCCATTGCCTAAAAGATATAAACTAGTTGGCAAATCATTACATGAAACCTTCATTTTCAATTTTAGATTAGTTTGGTATCAGAGCATGGTTTTTGTGAAGGTTTGACAGAATTTGCAAGGTTTTTGAATGCTTACAAGGTCTAAATTGAGAAGAGGAGAAGGATCACTTGAAGAACCTAACCCTCAAATTGGTTGAAAGAGGCCACAAACTCCACAAGTGATGGCGCATGAAGAAGGACAAGGACAAGAGTTGAAGTCTGAGGATGAGAGAGATTTTAGAAAGGCTTTCTTTGATATGATTGAGATGGTGAAAGTGTTGTATAATGAGAGAACAACAAGGTTGCACGAAGAAAGTTCTAATCAACCAAAAGGTAACGGTGGTAATGAGAGCAAGCCTCCACCTCCTCCTCCTCCTTCACGTCCATCTACACCTCCATGCTCACCTCCTCCTCCTCCTCTTCCAGCTCATTCCTCACCTCCTTATTGGAGAATTTTGTGATTAGAAAGTTGTATTAAAGAAATATATAATTGATACATAACATCTTTGCAAGGTTGAACTTAATGTATTCATTCTCACAACTTCAGCCACAATGATCCTCTTCATTGCTTTGATCATCCCCTTTGTAGCTCGTTCTTTTATAAAAGCACATGTGCGCAATTCAACAATCTTGATGTTTGATTTAGATTGTTTTTTGTCATAGTTTATTGGTTTTTACTTATGTGCTTATGATTTTGCACTTAATCTTAGGTTTCTCAAGGTATTTGGTTTCCAATTTAAATTTTCAAACATTGTTTGGTATTTTACGTATACATTCAAATTGTTTATGCATGTCTATTAGTTTAATCACAATCTTTTGTCAAGTTCATTATTTATTTATTTTTTTCTATTTTTTTAATTAGGAGAAATCGATAATTAGAAGATACAATCATCTTTACCACTAAGTATCGCACTGCATTGTTGCCACTATAATCTCCTGGCCCAACATAAAAGCCCACAAATGATATCAATCAAATATAACCAGGATTCGATCTAAAGTGAGCAACATTAAAACTGTGAGTCCCAACCACTCAGACTACCCCTAACAAATTGTCAAATTCAATTATTATTGACATTAAAAACATAAGATAAAAAGTATTTAACATTAACATTATATTTATTCCGCTAACTTATTCATATAAAATTTAAACAAAAAATTAAATACCAAAAAAAATTTAAACTACAAATCTTTTATGCTTCCACACCACGAAATTAAAATATCTCAAAATTAAAAAAGAAAAGAAAAAGAAACACACACAACACACCAAACACACCACACACAACACTCCTAATTTGCATTTACATTACTCAAAATCTGCATTCTTTTTTTAATATTTAAACGATGAATGAACTTTTAAAAACATCTCAGATAATCCTTATAATAGTCCATTAAATGAGTTGGTTTGGTCATATTTTCTAAAATTTATAAATGTGCATGCCTGAAGTCATGCAATTCCATCAATATCTAAATATGTCCCATAAGAACTCACTGTTGCAATATGATTCACCTGCACTCTTCTACTAAGAGCATCTGCAACCTTGTTCTCCTTGCCCTTAGTGTACCTAATCTCAAAGTAAAACTCGTTGAGGGTAGCCAACCATTTAGCTTGCCTAAAATTCACATTGGGTTGGTTAAATAAGTATCTCAACCCACTGTGATCACTCATCAGAATAAACCTCCCGCCAAGAAGATAATGCCTCCACATCTAACGCATGAATGATAATTTCCAACTCAAGATCATGAGTCACATAGTTATGCTCATGCTCATCCAACGTCCTTGAATCATAGCATACCACTTGTCCTTCTCGCACCAGGACTCCATCAATTCCTTTCTTGCAAGCATCTGTACATACCATGAACTCCTTATCAGGATCTGCAATCTTCAGTGCTTGAGCATTTGTAAGTAAATGCTTCAACTGCTTAAAGCTAGTTGCACACTCCTCAGTCCATTCAAACTTCTTCCCTTTGCATTGCAAGGATGTAATAGGATATCAAATCCATGAGAAGATCCTGATGAACCTCTTGTAATAACCTACTAATCCCATGCATGATCTGACCTCATCCACATTCCTAGGAGTTGGCCACTCCATGATAGGTCTAATTTTTTCAAGGTCCACCGCTATACCTTCCTTGGAAACAACATGTCCCAAGCAATGAACTTTAGTCTAAAAGAAACTATATTTTCTAAGCTTGTCATACAACTGATCCTCTCTCAACAATCTCAATATTTGTTGCATGATCCAGGGGATAAAAAATATTCTAAAAAAAATAAAAATGGCTCAAAATATCCTGAAAATGGCGCCAAATCGTAGAGTTTGTCGTTATGATTCCAACTATGCTTTAATCGCCTCAATTCGATGTCGTATGAGGAAGTTATCATGTTCTAAAGTCTTTGGCAAATAACTAAAAAGTCAACTTGCAAGGTTGATGTGCAGTATATGGATGTCATGTGGCAGTCTCTACGATGACCGCATGCTAACATTATGGTGATGTCATTTGTTGACCGATAGTAAGGGATCCAATCAGAATCCGCCATTTGGGCTAGTCTCATGACGAAAGTTGGTGCATTATTATTATTGGTTAATGGTTTTGAGGAATGGGCCAAAAAACAGAGGCGAAAAGCTTAGAGGGGTGGAGCGCGTGGCACCCTGCCCATGCCCCAAGCCCAAGTCACATGCATGTTATGAGACTAGGAGCGGGCTAGGGAGGGCGTGTGGCTTATGGCCCATGCACCTCAGTCACATGTGTCCCCAAACGACCAACAACACAACATACCAACACACAAAAAGCCACTTTGTTGCCATTTTTGTAGAGGAAGTGCATTTGTAGAGTAGTTAACATGCAACTTTGGAAAAAGAGGCCTAACTTGGTCATCTTTTAGCCTTTTTTAGCCCAAGAATACCCTACACAGGGGTTTTTGGGCATTCAAGATGCAATGGCAGTGTTATTTTTGAAAATTGAGACTTGTATGTTGATATAATTGAGCATATAATAAAAAAAAGGCCACTATTGGAAGTTGAACCCGAAGGTGTAGCTCAGGAGGGGTCAACTCCGTCATCAATTTGTTGTGTTTTGATACTGTGTGTTGTCCATTTTAATTATTTAAAATCTCCAAAATTTACTTTTGTTTGTGTGCTTTTGCAATCACGATCCATTGCCTAAAAGACATAAACTAGCTTGCAAATCATTACATCAAACCTTCATTTTCAATTTTGGATCAGTTTGGTATCAGAGCATGGTTTTTGTGAAGGTTTGACAGAATTTGCAAGGTTTTTGAATGCTTACAAGGTCTGAATTGAGAAGAGGAGAAGGAACATTTGAAGAACCTAACCCTCAAATTAGTTGAAGGAGGCCACAAACTCCACAATTCATGGCACATGAAGAAGGACAAAGACAAGAGTTGATGTTTGAGGATGAGAGAGTTTTTAGAAAGGTTTTCTTTGATATGATTGAGATGGTGAAAGTGTTGTCTAATGAGAGAACAACAAGGTTGCAAGGAGAAAGTTCTAACCAACCAAAAGGTAATGGTGGTAATGTAAGCCTCCACCTCCTCCTCCTTCACCTCGATCCTCACCTCCTTCTTGGAGTCTTTTGTGATTAGCAAGTTGTATTACAGAAATATATAATGGATACACAACATCTTTGCAAGGTTGAACTTAGTGTATTCATTCTCACAACTTGAGCAAGAATGATCATCTCCATTGCTTTGATCATCCCCTTTGTAGCTCATTCTTTTGTAAAAGCACATGTCCGTAATTCAACAATCTTGATGTTTGATTTCGATTGTTTTTTGTCATAGTTTATTGGTTTCTACTTCTGTGCTTATGATTTCACACTTAATCTTAAGTTTCTCAAGGTATTTGGTTTCCAATTTAAATTTTCAAACATTATTTGGTATTTTACATATACATTCAAATTGTTTATGTGTGTCTATTAGTTTAATCATAATCTTTTGTCAAGTTATTTTTATTTTTTATTTTTATTTTTAATTTTTTAATTAATAAGAAGAAATCAATAATTAAAAGATACAATCATCCCACCACTAAGTATCACATTGCATTGTTGCCACTATAATCCCCCAACTCAACATAAAAGCCCACAAATAATTTTAATCAAATCTAACCCATATTCGATCTAAAGTAAGCAACATTAAAACAATTAGTCCCAACCACTTATACTACCCCTAACAAGTTGTCAAATTCAATTATGATTGACATTAAAAGCATAAGATAAAAAGTATTTAACATTAACATTGTATTTATTCTACTAACTAATTCATATAAAATTTAAACAAAAAATTAAATACCAAAAAAAATAATTAAACTACAAATCTTTTATGCTTCCATTAAAATATCTAAAAATTAATTCATTAAAAAAAAAACAAAAAAGAAAAAACAAAAAACTTAAAATATACTCCTAATTTGCATTTACATTACTCAAAAAATGCATTCTTTTTTTAATATTTGAAGGAAAAACGAACTTTTAAAAACATCTCTAATAGTCCATTAAATGAGTTGGTTTTGTCATATTTTATAAAATTTATAAATGTGCATGCCTTAGCAATGCAATTCCATCCATCCCTAATAAATTAAAAGCAAACATTGAAGTGTTCAAATGTGATATGCATGGTTGCATGGAAATTGTTCAGGGCATATTTGAAATGTGTACTTATCATTTTGATTTTTGGGGAGTTTGTGAACTAGAATGAACATCTCCAATTCGTTAGAAACCATTCCAAAAATTTGGGTTTTAATTTCAAACTTGGAAATCGAGTTTTTTATATAAATAAATAAATAAATAAATAATTTTTGTTTTAGTTATAATAAATATTAATTTTTCCTCGGATGCGGGTGCATCACATGGCCTGTAGCTCGATGGCGGCACGGAAAGGAGGCGTGTGGCACATTACTCGCGCCAGCCGGCCTCGCATGGGTATTGTTTCAATGCCGCAGGACTACAATTTGAATGCAGCATTTATGCTGCTACCCACCGCCCGTCAGGTTCACAGTTTATTTGTTATGGATCTTTGTTTGTTCTCCATTATGGCTCTTCTCTTATGCTCTAGCGTAACCTCTGCACTTGGCTCTCGAGAAAGATTAGCTCTTTGTCCAGCCCGAGACCTCATCGCTGCCTTTCATTTGCGCATCCATCTTCCCTTCAATCTGTTCTGCTCTGTCCTCAGTCATTCCCTCTCTGTCTCCTCAGTAGTTGTTTGTCCTGTTCCTCCCGCCTTCCTCAGCATGCCCAGAGTCCGCTCTAGGATGAGCTGCAGGCGAGGCAGCTCCCGTGGTAAAATCTCTCGCCAGCCATCCTCCACGACCTCGATGTCTCTGTCTGATGCTTCATATTTCAATTTTTCTAGTTACCCTGTCACCAGAAGTGGTCGGGGCAGAGGAAGGAGGCAAACCACCACTGAAGCTTGCTCCTCCCATCCCCAATCCCATACTGCTCGCCTCCGCATCCCCTGCTCCCTTGGCAACTCTACCATCATTGCGTCTGTTACAGTTGAGTTAAGTGAAGACTTTGTTGGTCTGGAAGCTGAAGGTTTGGGAGCTGTTGGTCTAAGTGCTCTAATGGAGATGAAGACAACAAACAAGAATGAGGCTACTCAACAAAAGGATCCTGGCGGCCCGGTTAATCAGGAAGCTAACATTCGCACCGGTCCCAGCGCTACTGTAAAGGGTGATTCTTCAGCGAAAGAAGGCCAGCTCTCTAACCCTGAAGATTCTGACCATTTCGGCTGCCGAATCATTGAGAAATCGCCTCCTACTTCGCATGGTGATTGATCAGGTTTGCTACTTCTGTTTTTGGCACTGCAACTGCAAGAAGTCGTCATATATTCTCAGAATCCTCAGTCTTTTAGTGTCTCACTTTCAGTATCAGTATCAGGTCTCTGCTATTTTTGGTTCGCCGATTTCCCCTGCATGGGCGACTCATTTCAGTTCGGCTTGCACTCATGTTCTATGTCTTATGGCTTATGTCCTCTTGGACTCTGTACTGGGTAACTATGCTTATGGGCTCTCTTCCGGTCATAGAAAGGCCTTGCAGTTCTTAGTTTTTGAATGGTTCCCAACTCTTTTTACCAGATTCCAGTTACAATTCCAAGCCTCAAAGCAAGTATCTATAGGACATCTGCTCAGGTTTTCAAGCGATTTTTATAAGCATGCCTCTCAGAGGCTAGAATCCCCGAGACCTCGGTCTCTCTGTAATTTTATTTTGTATTAATATAGAAGTAGCCCAGTTTAGAAAAAAAATATATAATTTTTAATATTATTAATTAAAATATAAATATCTTTTTTAAATATTAAATAAATGTTAAATTATATTTAAAGGGGTGGCAGGAGGGATCTTTTGGTATTTTGATGAGCATAAAGAAATATAGTTTGCTTGGGGCCTTGGTAAAGAAACCAACAACATGGCAGAGATGTATGGGCTCCTACTAGGACTTCAAATAGCTAAGGAAAAAGGAATCTCTAGGATAACAATTGTAGGGGATTCTCTTATAACGATTCAATTCCTGCATAAAGGTACAACTCCTAAGGCTAATAAGCTAAATTTTCTCCTTTAAAGAATTATTTTCAGCACAAAAAATTCTACCATATTCTAAGGATCTCAAATTATGAGGTGGACAAGCAAGCCAATCAGGCCTGAAGTTTGAGGAAAAGGCAAATAGGGATAAATGGGCAAAAGGAATGGAAAATCATAACATAACTTCTCCAATGAGAATGACAAGCTTCTCAATGCAATCAAGGCAAGAAAAACATTAGGACCAAGAATGAAAATTTTGATTGGATAGCCCAACTCCTTGGAATTTATGTGATCCTCGATCATTCATTGAAATGTGATCGAATCATTCAATTAGGTCGTAGATTCCCTTGGGAGGTGGCAATGGGTGAGCATGCAGGCCACATGCCCTTTTGTACCTCACCCGTGGTGGGTATGCACGAATAGATCCGAGTTACAATCTCAGAATGTATGCATTACAATCATAAGCAACCAATCTATTTTGATATATCACTCACACCATAAGAAAGGATGGCACCTATGTGGAAGGTACATGGCTCGTTACTTGAATTCATGAAGGAAATTAAAAACACGGGTTTGGTTCTTTCTCATTTAAAGGAGCAATGCAACTATTGGATCACCATGAAAATTTGTTTCTACTCCCTCTCTGTTGACGAGCCCTTATTAAGCTAGCAGGATTTGGATGAGAGTCTGGTGTTGTGGTTTGTCTTGTACAAGGATGAAATTCTTTCCTCAAGATTTGATCTCGTAACCAATTTCCATTTTCAGGGTTTTGGTCAGCAAAGGAAGGTCTTCCTAGTAGAGCTCATTTTTTGGTGAAATTTGGTAGCAATTGGTTGGGGAAGGAATAATGCAAAGATAAGCAGGACAACATCTCGTGGTTCCACTCAGCGGATGGTCTGCAAGTGACTCCTTGGATTATGGGAAAGAACGTAGCACACCCCCTTATTTTGTCATTATTATTATTATTATTATTATTATTATATGGAGGGCACAAGGGCTTGGATAGAGGTTTTCATTGCCTTGCTTTCACCATAGCAGTGAGGAATGGATAAGGCCCATATTCTAGCCAAGGATAAGCATACAAATTCAGTTCAAATATGCTCTTCGTATACTATATTGGGAAAGAACAAAGACCCCGTACTCAAGCAAATATACTCTTTGTTTGCTACCTTGGGCAAGAACAAAGACCTGAAACTTAATCAAATATGTTCTTTGTGTGCTATCTTGGGCAAGAACAAAGGAGTGAAACTTAACCTATTTTATTTCAGGGTGAAAAAGCACATGTTTTTATTGCATATCGATATATGTAATATGTATAGGTAAAGTTGACCAGTCTCTAGGCTAGCGTGGATGCATGCAAGCTATCCAACATGCACAAAGATTTGTCATTGAATATCCACCAACAAGCAAGTGCAAACTTGCAATAATCTTTTCATCGCCAACGTGCATGGTCCATCTACAACACAATATGAAATAGATGTCAAGGTTTATCAGAAAGGCAAAGCCTACTCCAAGGAAGGCATTAATGACATAAAGACTGAACCCAGATAGTTTAGTTTTCATACTCCATAGACCTTAAGGCCTTTTGGACCATAATATAAAGGTTTGGCTCTTCAGTATTTACGGGTCATGAAGCTTTAACACCTATAAAACAAATTCATACCAAAATTCAACTCAAGCACTTCAAGGATTGATCCCATACAAAAAATCAACTCAAGGAATTCAAGGATGAGTAGAGTAATTTCCTACCATTGGATAAAGTGATAGTCGAGTCAAAGTCTTTAATGACACTAGGGTTCCAAGACTTGAGATTAACCTATCCACCACTAGATTCTACTATAGATACAATCCCCAAGAGTTTCAAAGGATCATGAGCAAGGTTGTATCGAAGTTTCATCTAATACATCAAGGTATGATATCAACAATATAGATATTAATGTCATGTTGACTTTTCCATTCAAGAATCATGTCTCTCATGAGCAACATAAACACTTAGATAGTATCAAACCATTTGGGTGAGAAATTTTCCTTCAATTCACAATACTGCTTCATTTTACCAATTTGACATAAGGGAGTCACGCACATACACTACGTGAGATCTTTTAGGGTGCCAATGTCAAGGAGGTCTTCTTGATATTTGTTTAAGGCATGTATGCCATCCAATTAGTGCCTAACATACACCATTTCTAACATACCACAATTTTTTTGAACATACCTTACTGACTGACAACAATGCCTACATAACAATGCAATACTCACCAGCACACAGTTGTAGCCTAATTCTTACGCGTTTGGGGTTTGAGATGATAACCTACAAGGCAATCATGTAGCCCACCAAGCCTGACAATGTCTTGTAGTCTATAACTGGTATGGATTGCCAAGTTCATAAGAAGGGAATGAACCCCGACAAGGAAAATGCAACAAAATTTTGGGTTGTTGCATTAGACTGAATTGACATCAATCTCACATAGCCTCTACATTAGACCCTTAAAATTCTGCGAACTGTGGGATTAAGTGTGCAACCTAGACCATTACCGACAACAATTATTCCATTAAAATCATGGTTTATAACATCACAAATGACAACACACTCAAGGACCACACCAATACATATAGTATATATTTATTTGAGTAACCATTAGGGAGGGAATGTATATATAAAATAAATGCTATAATAATAGTCGAGTCTATCTAAGGAAACTTCAGGGACAAAATCATTATAAGCCATTGTCAACATTATATGCCAACATATTGAGCATGTACAAGGCTGGAACAAAGTCTTAATAAGCCTCAAATGTATGCCCAATCCATACATAAACAATATCATTCTAGATGTCTTGGGTTTTCTTCCTATGAACATCATGAATTGCAACTGAGACATCAAGTGTCGCATTATTCTAATATCATGAACTATATCAAGTGTCTGACATCACCATCTGAAGTCCGGTGGTCTTTTCTTAAGGAGACCTAAGGCCTCGCTTCTCGTTTATTGTCTCCTAAGAACAATACCATTCCAATGGTCGTGTAGATCGTTCAACCTGTAGAGGAACATTTAGTGTATGGGGTGGCCATGGAGTCTAGGTGCACAACAAAGTTTAAGACTACAGATAATGTCTAAATTTACAACAATGATGTCCATTAAATATTTTTTAACCAATCCATTTATCGAGTGGTTGTGTCACATATAAACACACAATAGTGATTAAAGTTCGGCGCGTGATCATAGGACTTTTACATACATGCATTAACTAAACATAGGGGCAACAGCAAGACATATTATGGACAACTAATTAAATTCCCATGAAAACTAGCAACTGTCCTCGTATGAATAACTCTAGTACTACGATAAGACAATATCCAAAAAATTCATTATCATGAATTCATTCTCGAGTAGAGTGATAGGCTTACCTCGACATGATTTATTAATTACTTGCCTCAAATATATGTAGAGCGACTAGGTCTAGTACTTCCACGTTCCGACCGACCGTAGATTAGGCTACACCAAGTCTTTCTTTTATCCCAATCACGCCCATGCCATATTCCAAGATATAATAGGGTTACTTTTGAGATTGGAACAAAGATTATAAACCAACCAAGGACACTAGAGGAATACTTCCTCCACCCTTCAATTCATGGTAGCTCTACCTAGTTAAGGGACTCCATAACTACTGCCAAAACTTCAACTCACAATAGTTCTACCGGGTTAAGGGACCCATAACTATTGTGAAAATCGAAATATATAAGGAAGGGGACCACAAGATTCTCCTCTCTAGGGTTCCAAGGATCTAATCTCCATCTCTGTCATTAAGGGAACCTAGCGATCACGATCTACGCCCTTCAGACTAGGGAATCTGGAGATCCTCCTCTCTTGCCTCGTATGTAAGTAAATCCTTTGAGAGAATGAGTTCTAGAACTCGACGGTTCAAATCTAAATACGTTGTAAGATATTTCTGAACAACTTGGTCCACCCTCCTTGTTTATTTGTCAGAAGTCTTATAACATGATGTTTGTGGACTCCATTCATCAAGTTCAGTCTTGAGTTATTAAACAGCTAGTGGGTGCATGAATTCTCTTCTTAGAGATATGATGAGCCCCATTTCCTTCCCCCCCAAAAAAATAAGTTATTCATCCTTAATGCTGGAGTGTGATCCGAGCCAATCCCCCAAAAAGTAATCCAAGGACAACCCTAGATAAAACATGAACCTCCCCCCCCCCCCCCGCGTAGGTAAATTGAAATATTCCCGATCATGAGGGGAGGCTCCTTCTTTTGTCTTGCTTTGGTAGCCTAAGATAATTTTCATCCAATTATATACTACCCAGTTAATGTTTAGTTTCATATTACTTAAGTTTGTTGGCCTTTTCACTCCCCTGAGTTGACAAATGATCTTGTGCCACTTAATTATATTCTCTTTGCATGCCACCTATCAGCCTCTTTTGGTTCATGACAACCACAATTCCTCTAAACAATAATTCCCCTTCAACATTGGAATATGTGTCCCATGACCGAGTTCTCTCTTTTTTTTGTTGTCAAATACTTACATTATTTAAAATCCATAAAGGAAATAACCTTGGGGGGGTGG
>APFE030664555.1:46651-160630 GCA_000404065.3 Pinus taeda
GTATGTCGTTCATGACCCTTAAAATAAATTAAAAATTAAAAAATTATGTTGTAAATTAGAAAAATAATATCGGCTACAATGAAAAAAAAGAATATGTTCTCAAGTAATTAGAAGTAAAAAAAAAAATGTGTGAATGGGAGGTTTAAATCTTATACTTTTCAAAAATATTTTAACAAGAGATTTAAATAGACTATTTGAAGATCTATGTTGACTCATTAATGTGGATACCAACTTCGTATATAAATTAAGTTTTTATGGTTAAATTTTTTATTTTGTCATATATGTTCTATTTAACATTCAAAAATACAATTTAAACAATAAAAAATAACACATTATATTTTGCACGTGAAGAAATTTGATCCCTCTAACTTATATTAAATTCATATTTAAAATATATCCATATTAATTATTTTATGTAAATATAATATATTTAATAATGCAACACTTAAACATAATTACAGTGTTACGCAATGTATTTAAATTATCAACTAAAAATGCAAATATTACCTTGCAACACATTAATGATGCATATGAAATTGTTTTATGAACACTTAATGAAAATTAGATAATATACTATGAGTAAACAAGTGTAATCTCTAAGTTGTAAATGTACTTAATGAAAATTAGATGATATAGTAAGTGTAATCTTTGTTGAAGAAATGATAATCTCCCTCTTCTCTACGTTTCTTCACCACCCCACTATGTCCCATCCAAATTCACTATTAAGAATCTTAGTGGCTTCATTGAAATGATGTAGTCTTATGGACATGTTGGGCTTAGATACAGGGAAGAGATGAAGAGGTTGGTAGAGCATTTTACTTTAAAGTTAAATTTTAGTTAAATTTTGAATTATTTTTTATTTTAAAATTTCAATTATTTGAAAATATTTTTGGAAGAAATTATATTGATAGATTTAGGAGACGTGTTTCGAACTAATTAGTGTGGTTCATCATTGCCTAAATCTACCAATGTGATTTTTTATGAAAATGTTTTCAAATAATCAAAATATGGATCACAGAAACTTGAATTTAAATTTCAATTGTATAAGTGTTTATTTCCAAGTGAAATATTAACAAGTTATATATTCATGGATACGAAAATTTTATATTAATGATTATCGAAACATAAAGATTAGGTAACATAATTAAAAAAAAATTATATGGTTTTGTTATTTCATCGAATAAATTACAAAATTGAACAATAAAAAATATTATAAATGAATTGGTATGTTTTAAATTTTTTAACATAATTGGGTAGATATAATATTCATTATGAAGAGAAAGGACACACTTTGAGGTAAATAGTTGGCTATGTGCGATTGGCTTTTAGGACTTTTCAAACATAAATTTATTGAATAACATGCAATCATTGGACCATTATTACACCTTTCACTCAACTTTTTGTACGTCAAACCCTTGCAATCAATTACAAAATAAGATGTTATAGAATGGAACCAATTGGAATTTATAAAAATAAATTTAATTGTTATTAAATAATAATAATAATTTATTTATAATTGGGTGAGCTTGATCTGGTCGAGCTAAGGCTACACCCATGGAGTCTTCATCGCCCTCCCCTGCCGAAGCCGAGGCCTTTGCCAATCTTTTGAATTCTTTGCCAAAAAAGAAAGCAACAGAGGTTTCGAAGTCGTGAAACGTCTGGATGATATCCTAGAGATCTCGCTCCCTCCGGAGAAACCGATCCAGGTTGCCCTTTCCCTGTCTGAGTGAGCCTTGGTGGGATAGTTCATAGGCCTCTGGCCCTCCCTCAAATCCACAGAAAGCTGGGTCGTAAGGAACTGGGCGCCGCTGATATCGGGCAAGGTCACTTCTTATTTCCTGGGGAAGGGTTTCTTCCTGTTTGAATTTTCTGAGAAGGAAGATAAGGACCTGATCTTCCGCAATGGACCCTATTTCATGGGCCCCCAAGGTCTGTATCTTAATAAGTGGACGCCCGACTTCGATCCAGCAGTTGACGTGCCCATTGCCGTCCATGTGTGGGTCAGATTACCCAACCTTCCAATGCACTGTTGGAACTGGGAATCCCTCATGCATATCAGGAATACTCTGGGTAAATTCATCGACCGAGCAAAAAACAAAGATCAATATGACTGTGCTAGAATTTGTGTTGAAGTCGACCTCGAGGTTGGCCTACCTGAGGAAATAAAGATCAAAGTTGGAAGATGGACGCATGTTCAAAAACTGGATTATGAACAACTTCCATTCAAGTGCAGGAAGTGTCAGGTCTACGGTCATTTCGCTAGAGGATGCCCAAAAAATACTGAAGCGGAGAAAGGCAAAGAGGACGGATGGACGCAGGTTAAAAGGACCAAAAACAAAACCCCTAGAACAAGAAATACTAATGGGAAAGCTCTCCAAACATGATCAGGGTTTCAAAACCCGCACATGGAAGAGCAAGGAAATAAATATATACAGCTAAGTTCAGCAACAGAGGAAACTCAAGATCTGGAGACACAAAAGGAAGGATCGCCCCAAAAAGAGCCCCCCCAAGGACCAAAGCAAGCAGACAGTAAAGCAGACAGTAAAGCAGACAGAATGGAAGATACACCCTCAGAAGAGGCCGAGGAAGTACAAGGATCAGAGGACTCAGAAGAAGAAGGTGAAATAGGTGAATTGCAAACCTCGGCCAGAAGATCTTTGAGGGGCCGAAAATCTGCCCGCGAGAAAAGAGAGCAAGAGACCTACAAAGACAAACTGCAAGGAAGCCAACCCACCCTCGAAAAACTTCTGGCTAAAACTCCGAAGATGAATAGAAACCCACCCCAGAGCTCTAAAGGAGCTCTCCATTCCAAAAACAAGTGATGAGGATCGTCTCCTGGAATTGTAGGGGTATGGGGAGAAAAATTAAAGAAGAAGCAATCAAAAGTTTGATAAGATCTGAATATCCAGACATATTCCTCATCCAGGAGACTAAAATGGAGGACAAGGCCTTCCTCCATATCGGCAAAAATCTGTGGAAAAGAAGTGAAGGACAAGTTGTTTCAGCCAGGGGTGCCTCAGGAGGCTCGGGCACCCTCTGGAATGCAAACAAGCTCACAAGGGTGAAAGAGATCACCAACACTCATTGGCTGTTCCTAAAACTGAAGCACGTTGACGCAGATGAGACCCTCTGCCTCTTCAATGTGTATGTCCCAGCAAGCGCAGGAGAAAAAAAGAATTGTTGGGACTCTATTAAAGAACTGGCAGAAACTAAAGATTTAGCAAATATCATCATCGTTGGGGATCTAAACCTCACTTTCACTATCGCTGAAAAACGTGGAGGGAGCATTGTAAGGGATCCAGCGCGAGAATGGGTTGAGGATCTGCTCCAGGACAAGGATATGATCGACATCAAACCTTCGTCAAGTAAATACACCTCGTCCAACAAAAGACTCGGTCCGGGCCATGTCGCTACAAGGTTGGATAGATTTCTTGTTCAAAGTTCTTTTCTTCTTCTTGGTCTAGATTCTAGAATGCATATTCTTCCCTGTAGTGTCTCTAATCACAGGCCCATCAAGCTCGATCTTTTGGCTCACTGGGATCAAGGCCCCATTCCTTTTAAATTCAATCCCCAATGGATCAAGGAACAATCCTTTTTGCATTTAGTTAAAGATACTTGGAAGCAACCAGTCAATGGCTCTGCGTTCTTTGTATGGGAGGAAAAGCTCAGGAGAGTGAAGGCTGCATTAAAAATTTGGGCAAAATCTCTCAAATCCTGCAGTGGAAAGGAAGAAGTTACAAGAACAACTAGAGATCCACCATCTTAACTCAGAAATTCTTGAAAAAGAGGCGGACCTCCAGCAAAAGCTGCTTAAAGCAAGCCTGGCTGAGGAAGAGTACTGGAGGACCAAATCTCGCAGGCTTTGGCCCAAGGCAGGCGACAAGAATTCATCCTTCTTTCATAAGCAAGCCCAAGCGCGGAAAAATTTCAATTCCATCACCGAAATCAAGAAAGATAACAACACCCATAGAGACATTCAAAGCATAAAAAATGCGGCCTTTCTCCATTTCAAAAATCTATATAGCAAAATAGAGGGGCAGGATCAAAACCCATCGACTGTAAATGAGGTTCCCAGGCTGATATCTATCAGAAAGAACCAGTTCTTGGAAGCAGAAGTCACAAACAACGAAATCAAATCCGCCCTCTTCTCTATGGAGCTCGACAAGGCCTCGGGCCCAGATGGCTTTACTGCTAGATTCTTGCATAACTGTTGGCAGATAGTTGAAAAACACTTATGCAGAATGGTTCGGAAATCTCAAAGTTGTCAGAAAATAGGGGGAAGCACTAACTTGGCTTTCCTGGCCCTTATCCCGAAGGAAAGAGGAGCTAACTCCTTCTCCAGATTTCGTCCTATATCCCTTTGCAATATAGGCTATAAACTGATAACAAAAGTGATTGCGAACATATTGAAAATAATTATCCCTGACATTATTCCAGAGAATCAGGGGGCTTCATTCAGGGAGGACAGATTGTGGACAACTACATCCTGGTTCAAGAGGCAATTCATTCAAGCTTGGCCCGGAAAGAGAAAGGAATGGTTGTTAAACTCGATCTTTAAAGTGCCTTTGACAGGGTGAGGCATAGTTTCTTGCTGGATGTCCTTCACAAATTCGGGTTTGGGCATAACTTCATCAAATGGATCAAGGCTTGCATCAGTGAGCCATGGATTGCGCCTCTGGTGAACGGGAGAGCCACAAACTTTTTCAAAGCCTCAAGAGGGTTGAGGAAAGGGTGTCCTCTCTCCCCTTTGCTCTTTGTCCTCCAAGCCTCAGCTCTAAGCTTCCTCTTGAATAGAAAATAGTCAGAGCAAGAAATAATGGGAATAAACATAGCAAGAGGAGTTAAAAGCATAAACCATGCGCTGTTTGCAGATGACTCTCTGTTGCTGGGTGTTGCCTCTTTAGTCTTGGCTAAACGATTTAAAGAGGTAGTGGACGCTTATTGTGCAGATTCAGGAAGCAAGCTCAACAAAGGCAAATGCCATGTCTTCTGTTGGAATACCTCTGTCAGATCGATCCAAGCCATTTCTAATTGTTTTGGCTTCGCAGCCACCTCTTCTTGGACATCATTCAAGTACCTGGGGCTCCCTGTCTTTCAAAAAAGGGCTCTCAGCAGAGAATGGCTGCCTCTGTTGGAAAAATTCAAAACTAAAATACAATCCTAGGGATACAATTGGCTTAATCTAGCAGGTAAGACAGTGCTAATTAACGCAGTTCTGAACAGTTTACCCATTTTTCAAGCAACAGTGATGATGGCTCCCATTGGCATAATGAGGAAGATGGAGGCTTACATAAAAAAAAAAATTTCTGGAAGGCTGGCAAAGCTAACGAGAAGAGAATCCCCTTAATAAGCTGGAACACAATTTCCCTACCCAGAATGGAAGGCGGTTTAAACTTTAAAAATCTCAGCAATCAAAATATAGCCATGGGCGCAAAATTGGTATGGAGGATCATTGCTCCAAAACTGGGTTGGGCACAGCGTGCGCTATGGAAAAAATATTATGGTGGGCAGAGAACACGATGCCTGAACAATCCAAAGATAATTGCAGGTTCGATGATACACAAATTGTGCAAAAAATCCTCAATCCTGATCAAACAATATGCGCACTGGATTCCAGGTAATGGTCAGCGCATTCAAATTTGGGACGACAGTATCATGGGCAGTGAGCCGATTGCTGAAGACCGATCTTTAGCCTCTATGAAAGATTGGATGGACAGTGTAGGCATCAAAACGTTGTGGGATTTATCCCATTGGGAAAATGATGAATGGCAGCGATGGCAACACTTAGAGGTGCCACCGAACCTTGCCAATGACTACGTTGTTTTTCTCTCCCACCTGAAAGGCAAAGCCCCTATGAACAGAAGGAAAGCAGACAACCGAGGATGGGGCTCGATTCCTGATAAATACACTGTCTTGCAGGGGTATATCCAGCTCTCCCGTTATCCTAATGTTCCGCCCGATCCAAGACCTTGGCAGGGGATCTGGTCTTCAATAATGCTGCCCAAAATTGACTCCTTTTGTTGGCTATTATGTCATCGCAGAATTTTGACAGAAGATAGGCTCAGGAAAAGAGGATATTTAGGGCCATCCCGCTGCTCGCTGTGTGAGGAACAAGAGGAAAATGCCTCCCACATGATGCGGTCCTGTAAATTTGCTGCAGATCTGTGGAAGGAGGCTTTAGGCCCTTGGAACATGAATTTCGCCCCTCTCAATCACTGCTCAAAACTGTTCTCTAATTGGAAGCGAATGTACCCTGGTGGCACCGTTTAGAACCCCCAAATCAAAGATGCTTGGCTCACCATGCCCAAATTAATTTGCTGGCATATCTGGCTGGAAAGAAGCCAAAGGATTTTTAAGGATAAGAAGAGCGCTTCTAAGATCATCTAGGTAAAAATTAAAAGCCACCTCAAATATTGCATGGGAGACCAGATTGACATGACGGACCTCACTGAACAAGAAATAGTTTGGGGAGCCTCCCTGGACCTCCAATTCTAAGATAGAGTAAAGACCCCTTCTCCCCCTCTAAAGCCTTGGCAAATCCGTCTTAAAGACACATAATTTGTTGAATTTTGCATCAAAAAGGCGAGGAAAGCTCTCTTCTTTGACGGTGCAGCTAAAGGCAATCCAGGAAAATCTGGAGCTGGTGGTGTTATCAAAAGTGCAGAGGGCAGAACAGAAACTAGATATGCTTGGGGAGTGGGCATTAATACCAATATACAAGCTGAAGCACTGGCTCTCCTTCAGGGACTCAAGGTGCTCAAGACCTTGGGAATCAAAGATGCAGTTGTTTTTGGGACTCTCAGACTATTATAAAGGCCATTGTGGACAACTCCTCTCCCTCTGATTTGAGACTATCTAGATTGTTGAGCAGAATTAACTCCCTGACAAACTCCTTCCAGAATCTGGACTTTCTTCACATAAAGAGGGATAACAACAAAGAAGCAGATGCCGAAGCCAATAAAGCTGTTCTCCTTCCTCTTGGAAATTATATAAGAGACGGAGAAGAAAGCTGGGATCCCATCCCCTAGCTGTCCGTTAAAAATGTTTTACTGCCTTGTATTAAAGCAGTTTGTTTGCATCTATAAATTAAGAAAGATAGAGAAATCTGCAAGAAACATTGATTGCAAATTTTGCAGGATTATTAGGAGGATAGTTATACGGTTCTTGGATGAGGCGAAATCTGAGCCCTTCCTCCCTTTTGTAACCTGAATTGAGGCATTTCAGCCAAGAAGTAATATATCAGTCTAATCGTTCCTGTTAAAAAAATAATAATAATTTATTTATAAAGTTAAATTATGGATTGATTTCTAAATTTTTTTGGTCAAAAATAGATTATTAAATAGTCAATCCAAAAACTTAATGTGTTATACACTGCCTACGATAAGTATAATAATATTCAATATAACAATGATTCAAAATAATAAAAATGATCAAAGTTTATATATATATATATATATATATATATAATAATATATATATATTAATATATATATATAATATATAATATATATATATATATATATATATATATATATATATATAATATATATATATATATATATATAGTATATAAATCTGTGTGCGCTCGCGCGCTAATTGATATCTATATATATAAAGTTTAATATTTTATTAAATATGTTTTTATAATTATTAGTAAAAGTTAAATTTATAATTTATAATTTATAATTGTTTAAAATGTATAGCCCTAAGGGATAGCTCAATTGGTTGAGTTCTCGTTGTTAAGTACCTTTCCAGTTGGGAGGTCATGGGTCAAATTTCCTCGCCGTCCTTGGGGTTAGGCCCTACCAAATAAGTCGACGGGTAGATCCCTTCGAGTGGATCTACTTGGATTATTACCCATGGAAATAGCGGCCACTGAGTGACAATGAACATAGTTGAAACGAATTTTTTTTGTTTAAAATGTATAAAATTTGGGTGCATTGTTAAGGCACTCCTAGATGTTAAGTCACTGGTTCAATTTGTTATGCTCTTAACCTGCAAGACGATACCAGAATACCAAATATGCGAAGAAATATACCCAGAACATATAACAGTGAGAAATAACAACAAGTATTTTATTATTCAGAAAGCAATGTTCACTTGCCTCTTCGAGGGGGCAACCTCCAATAGAGCAGAGCTCGATTACAAAAAGAAGACACGATGCTCCTCGAGGGGAGTTTCTATCCTTTATATAGGATTCATACATGCAATACCATGGGGCAATACCATGGTTCTTATTAATACCATCTATCTAATACCATGGCCCATTTGTAACTAACTGTGGTCCCTTCATTAATTGCGGGTTGACCACTTACAATTACTAATATGGGATTTATTGACTCTTTACTTAACTATAACTATGACTCGATCCTATTACATAAATAAGGGTGTTAGGGTGGGACCCTAACATGCCCTCTCCCATAAGAATAGCCTTGTCCTCAAGGCTGAAGCTACGGAAACTGCTGAAGAATAGTGGCTGGTTCCCAGGTTGCATCTTCCAGAGAGGTGTCTTTCCACTAGACGAGGACTTCCTTGATCATGTAGCCACGCAGGTGCCTTTCTCGTGTATCAAGAACCTGTTCAGGTTGGAGCCAGATTGATCCTTCTTCATCCAGTTCAGGAAGGTTGGTTTGAATTTTGCAATTTTTCCCAATCACTTTATTGAGGCATGAGACATGAAAAACTGGATGGATTTTTGCAGTGGGTGGCAAAGCTAGCTTGTAGGCAACTTCTCCAATTCACTGAAGTACTTGATACGACCTGTAGAATTTTGGAGATAGTTTTTGACAACCCTTGTCTTTGAGTGATGTTTGCTTATATGGTTGCTGCCTCAAAAATAGCTGATCCCCTTCTTGAAATTGGCGTTCTGAGCGATGTTGATCTACCTGTTGCTTCATGCGGTATTGAGCTTGATGAACATTCTCTCTAAGGTGAGCCAACATGGTTGTGTGGTTCTGTAAGAGTTGATACACTGCTTGTACCTTCGAGCATCCCTTGATATAAGAAGTAGGGGAAGGAGGGAGTTGACCGTAAACTGCTTCATATGGAGTCATTTAGTGGTGACATTATAGTTGGTGTTATACCACCATTCAGCTAGAGGTAACCACTGTACCCAGAGATGTTGCTTTTCTGAAGTGAAGCACCTAAGGTGTGTTTCCAGACATGTGTTGACTGCTTCAGTTTAACCATCAGTTTGTGGATGATAGGAAGTACTGAGTTGTAGTTGGGTACCTTGTAGCCGGAAGAGTTCCTGCCAAAAGTTACTGGTGAAGACCGGGTCACGATCAAACACAATGGAAGTGGGCATGCCATGCAATTTGAAGATTTGATCCATAAAAGATTGAGCGACCAAAGTCAGTGTAAAAGGGTGGGGTAGGGCGCAAAAATTAACATACTTAGAAAGTTTGTCCACAACCACCATGATGACTGACTTGTTTCCTGACTTTGGAAGACCTGTAATGAAATCCATAGAAACCTTCGTCCAAATTGAGGCCGGGATGGGTAATGGTTGTAATGTGCCTGGGGATTTGACTGTTTCTCCTTTGTGGCGCTGACAGACGTCGTATTCAGCGACAAAAGTAAGAATGTCCTTTTTCATGCCTGTCCAAAAAAAAGACCTTCAAGTGCGAGCATACGTCTTCTGAAAGCCTGAATGTCCTACAGTGGGAGATGAGTGCAACTCCACTAAAATGTGGCTTTTGAGGGTGGATGTTGGTGATATTACGACTTTGTCCTTGTAGCGAAGAATCTCATCTTACCACGCGTAGCTCGCTGTGGAATTTGGATCCGCCTACAATTGATTAATGAGTTGGGAGAGCCAGGGATGTGAAAACCATTCCTTGCGGGCCTCTTCAATCAATTCTGGAATGGGAAGGGAAATTGCGAGCAGGGTACTTTCCTCCTCAAATTGGCGGGATAACGCATTTGCTACAATATTTTCGCACCCTTTCTTGTAAATTATCTCATAATCATATCCGAACATTTTGGCGAGCCATTTATTTTGTTGTGGTGAGGTTAGGTGTTGCTCCAAAAAATATTTTAAGGCTTTGATGGTTGGTGTGGATTTGGAAACGTCGCCCCAATAAGTATGGTCGCTAGGTATCTACTGCATGTAAGACGACGATCATCTCCTTCTCATAGGTAGATTGTTCCAGATTCTTCCCACTTAGTTGTTGGCTCGTGAAGGCCAAGGGTCGACCTTCCTGCATTAAGACTGCCCCAATACCTGTACCCGAAGCATCACATTCAATCACAAAAGATTTGGTGAAGTCGGGTAGTGCTAAGACTGGAGTGGAACACATGGCATTTTTGAGAGCTGTAAAGGCCTGTTGTGCTTCATCATTCTAGAGGAATGAATTTTTCTTGAGGAGTTGAGTAAGGGGCCTAGCAATGTGACCATAATTACGGACGAATTTGCGATAGTAGCCTGTGAGACCCAAAAATCCTCTCAGGCTCTTCAATGTCTTAGGTTGTGGCCAATCCTGCATGGCCTAGATCTTTTTAGGGTCCACCCTGACACCTTCACGACCCACAATGTGGCCCAAATACTCAACTTCTTCCATGCCAAAAGAACACTTGGACATCTTGACAAATAATTTATGCTTGTGGAGCAGTTGTAAGAGTAGATCTACATGCTGAAGATGTGCAGCCTAGGTGCGACTGTAGATGAGGATGTCATCAAAGAAAACAAGGACAAATTTTCTGAGATATGGTTTGAGTAGGTGGTTCATAAGGCTCTAAAAAGTGGACGGGGCATTACAAAGACCGAATGGCATGACTAGGAACTCATAATGGGCTTCATGAGTTTGGAAAGCAGTCTTTGGGATGTCTACTTCTTTCATGCGGATTTGGTGGTAGCTGGAGCGAAGGTCAAGCTTAGTAAAGAATTGAGCCCCATTTAGTTCATCCAAAAAATCATCAACAATCGGAATGGGAAATTTATCTTTGACTGTCAACTTATTAAGGGCCCTGAAGTCTGGACATATACGCCATTCCCCATCTTTCTTGAGCACCATGACCACCGGCAATGAATAAGGACTAATGTTGGGACGAATGATGCCTGTTTCCAAGAGTTCCTTGATTATTTTTTCTATTTCATTCTTTTGGCCAAACGGGTATCTATATGGGTGCACATTTGGTGGTTGGGCCCCTGGGACCAAAGTAATGCTATGATCATGTTCCCCTCTCGAGGCTGGAATCTCATGAGGCTTGTCAAAGACTGGCAAATGGTTGTTTAAGATCTGTTGTATCTCAAGATGAATATGAACAGGCTTGGGTTCGCAGGCCTGGATGGCATTAAATTGAGCTATGACTCCATGGTGGCCCTTTCTTAACAATTTTTCCATCCGATGTGAGCTGATGATAGAGGGAGCTCCTGCCTGGAGTCCGCGGAGGGTATGTGTGTGGTTTTTCTGCTTAAAGTTCATATATAACTCCTAGAAATACATTGTGATTGGGCCAAGTGTGCGAAGCCATTCAGCACCGAGGACAATGTCGTACCCTCCCATGTGTATGGCAAACATGTGGGTCTTTACTTGATAATTCCCCATTTGAAGTTTGACATTTTCACAGCGGCCTTCACATTTCGTTGTTCCCCCATCAGCAATTTGGACCTGGAAGTTAGAAACTGCTCGGGCAAAACAATGCACTGCTTCCGCGACTCTTTGATGAATAAAATTATGTGTACTTCCACTATCAATCAAGACTACTACTGGTCGATGCTTAATACAACCTCTGATTTTTAGATTTTGAGGCGAAGAAATCCCTGCCAAAGCATGCAACGAGATAACTGGTTCTTCAGGTACATTATCCTGCTGGTTGTCCTCTTCTTCCTCCTCTGGTTGCTCAAGTGGTGGGGCTTCCTCCGATGCACTGTGATCAGTAGCATCAATTTGAAAAAAATTTGGCTCCTTGCATTTATGCCCGGGGGAGTATTTCTCATCACAGTAGTAACATAATCCTTGCTTTCTTCTTTCTGCCATTTTTGTTGGTGACACCTTTTGAACCTTGAGTGTCTGGGTAGTGCTTTGAGGCTGTGGGGGGCGACCCTTAGCGATGAAATTTGGGCGATTGCACTGGGCTGCCAATGCACGTTCGACTTCACGAGCTATCCTGCAAGCCTATAGCCATGAGCTAGGGTGGTGCAGTCGAACGTGGGCTTGTATGGCTTCTTTGAGACCACTAACAAAACATTCTATGTAGAACTTATCTTGTAGACCTCCAATGCGGAAAGATGAGGCTTCAAAGGCTGCAATATATTCATTCACTGTTCCTGTCTGTCTGAGCTTAGTGAGACGGCCCAAAAAGTTAGAGTCATGGTCAAAGCGATCCATAAGATCTTTTTTGAATGTATCCCACGTCAAGGGCCTTCCATAGCAACGTTGATGCCATTGCTACCATTGCTATCTTTCATTGTCCAAGTACATGATACCCACACTAAGCTGAGTCGCATTATCCAGGATGTAATTAAGTGTGAAATATTGCTCCATTTGTGTTATCCATGCGACTGGGTTAGAGCCATCAAATTTATACATGTCCAACTTGGGAGGTCATGGATGGGATGGTTGGGGGGTGCCAAAGAGGTGAAGAGACTGGTTAGAATCACCCTCATTGTTTTCATTGCCAATATATGCCTCCTCGCATGCCTCCACCTTGCCCTTAGAGAGTGCTGTAGTTATTTCCTTCAATTGCGCTTGGATTTCTTTCAAGGACGATTCAAGGCTATCCATCCCCTCATTCACCATAGCTTGAGCTCTAGTTTGCACCATGCACCGAGCCGATTTACTTGAAATTTGGGACCACTCGAATTTTGTGGCACTAACAATTGAATGGTACCACCTTTCTCAGCTCATCGTCTTGATTCTTATGGGCTAAGTCACCAATAAGCGCCCTCGGGGGGTCTCAGACTCTTTTTTTTTTAAACTACTAACGAAGTTTTACTCCTTGCTTAGGAATACTGCAGTAGCCGAATCTTGGAAATGTCAATGCTGCTAAAAGTCCTACGAATATTGCGCCCAGGTATAGGAACCCACACAACTACTTAGATGTGGATGGCGGATTTGATGGATCTGAGAGATCTGAAAGGTTGATATGATAGATCTGAACGATGGAACTGATTGCTCCTACGGATCTGATGGATCTAATAGATCTAAATGGTTGTTCTAATAAATCTGAATAGTGGAACTGATTGCTGCTGCTACTGCAAAACCCCACTTGCGAGATCTGATCTGGCAGAGATTATGCGTGATCCCGAGATAGAAAAGGGAACTATGGTCTCCAAGAGTGTCAGATACTACAGATCAAAATATACAAAAGGGTCTGACAATAGTACTCGGCCTAATTTTTCAGGGCACTAACCAAGGAGGATCATTCGTACCCTTAGCCATACAACCTGACTACGCTATCGTATGGGCGAGTAATCTCTCTGAGTATTGTTCTCGGTGTACTGTAGTAGCAAGACGGCCAACGGTTTATCTATGGCGAGGTTTAAAGGGAGCTAGGGAGCTTCCCATATACCCAGAGGGTACTTGGAAGACAGTCCGTGCGCGATTCTGTCTAATGCGCTACTACTCGAAGGGGTACCCACAGGGGTTACAAAGGAGTCTAACAAGTGTGACCACCTCTTGTATTTCCTACGTGCATGCCTCCCCAAATCCGCAAGTTTATGCGCTCAACGACAGATCCTGTGGTTTAAAGACGTCGGAACACGTCTCTAGCCAAAAAAAAATTTGCTAAAAAATGGAGATCCCACCGGCCCTAGAAAGCGCTCTAATACCACTTGTTATGCTCTTAACCTGCAAGATGCTACCAAAATACCAAATATGCGAAGAAATATACCCAGAACATAGAACAGTGAGAAATAACAACAAGTATTTTATTATTCAGAAAGCAATGTTCACTTGCCTCTTCGAGGGGAGTTTCTATCCTTTATATAGGATTCATACATGCAATACCATGGGGCAATACCATGGTTCTTATTAATACCATCTATCTAATACGATGGCCCATTTGCAACTAACTGTGGTCCCTTCATTAATTGCGGGTTAACCACTTACAATTATTAATATGGGTTTTATTGACTCTTTACTTAACTATAACTGTGACTCGATCCTATTACATAAATAAGGGGGTTAGGGTGGGACCCTAACACAATTCCTCGCCCTATTCGGGTGTTATTCTTGGACATGACCATGATGTAGCCTCATCGTCGCCAAACTTACAAAAAAATATGCATAAAATTTTAACTTTGCTTGTTTTCATATAGTTAAAATTTATATTTACTAATATTGAAAATATGCCCCCGGATCTGGGTGTTCATGACAACCCATCCACTTGCCATTTGTCGTAAATATTCCTCCACCTAGAATTCCCTCCCCTTGGTGCGATCATCCATGCTCTTCTCCTCCTTAACTACCGTCTTTCATCACGTCCTTGCATGCTCTGAACCATTGAGTTCTTGACCTCCATCCTATATACAATAATGTTGCACATCATGCTAGCGATGTGGAGTTTCCCTCCTACTTCTCTGGTTGTCCTGCTCCATGCTCCATCCTACATTTGAGCCTGCCAGGCTCTTATGACTCTTGTGACTCCTACAAATAAACCACTTTGCCCTCCAATTCGCTCCCATGATCTGAGAATGAGGCCGGGCTCTATGTGGTAGTCATGGATGAGGGTGAGGACGAACTCCCATTGCCCCAACAAAGGAAGTTGAATTGGATTACTTTGACAACAACATCCCTACCCATATATGTCACGGGGTGACTGAATTGGAAGCAGAAGAGACGCATCATGAGAGGAATCCCATGACAAACCTTTGGGCACTTTGTAATCTCCTAGCTTGCAACCTCCTCACCTAGGAACGAGACCACTTTAATGCAACCAGATGGATCGTCAACATTAACACCCACTCTAAGCATCTCTACTACTCCCTCTTCCATCTCTCTCATGACCTGGGTGTTGTTTTCCCTATGGATATCCCCTCCTCATCCTCTCATGGTCCCTCTACTTCAATTCCCATCCATCCTAGGTCTTCCTCGCCATCCACCATCTACATAGCTGGGCATAGTTCCCTGACTCGTGATTTTCAGAACACCTCTCTCCATCCCATGGATGTATAGCTCCCTAGTGACAACCTCTCTCCCCCTTACCCCAGTCCATTCGACTGCTACCTCATGGAAGAGCCACCTGAAGTTGGCCCCTTCGGCCCTGGAAGCATAGAGGTCACTAGTCCAACCAATGGAAAAAGCACTCGACAATAGAATGTTTGTTCTCTCTCCATATTATATGGCACCAAACCAACTTAACTAAGTTGTAACATCCTCCTCCTACATTTACCCAAGCTACCCAGTCCACCAGGGTAAACATGCGACCAAGAGTTACTAAGATATGATTCAACTCCCCATATATAGTTAAGGAAGTGAAACTGACAAGACTAGACCAATCTGACCTTCCTCATGAGCTTCTGAACCTTCAGGATCCAACCAACCCCTCAAGGTGTCCAACCCCTAAGCCAACTTTATGTTTTGCTGAACTAGACCCCTAGTCGCTCCCATGACAAGCCTTCCATGTGATTGGGTCCCTCAAGTCGCTCCCACAACAAGGCATCCATACACTGTGGCCTTTTTCAGGTAGTTCTGTTCCAATGATCCCTGATTTTGAGCCACTTTTTTCAGGGATAGGACTCAGGCCTTTGCCCAAAACTTTATGAAACTTCCATAAATGATAAATAACACTGAGACAAGGCTACTTATAGAAAAACTCGAACAAGGATTTGACCTGGCCCCTACCAACCATTACAGGCATTTCGTTAACGCATATCTTGAACATGTAATCTATAGGTCATAATAGCATATATGAGCATAGGGACATCATACTTATCTGAGAATTGTAAAGGTCATGCATTCATCAAGATTTCATCTACTAATCAAAACACGATGAGAGCCATAACTCAAGTCTGTCATAAAACATGCTTATAGCCAGCAAATAACCAGACAAATATTAATGATGAAACAACCATTTAACCCACATAATGACAAACATGTTTACTCATATAATACCAAAGGAAAAGGAGCTTGTATTAACATATGAAATCCAACCAAGTCAGAGACTTCAACGTACCACCCGACCATAGATTGGGTTGTACCAAATCTCTCTTTCAACTAATCACCCTCGTGCCATATTCTAAGCATGAATGTGGGATATTGTGGAATAAACCAAGAACACCAAACCAGGGCTTCTAGAGGCCAAACCACCTCAACCCTCAACCGGTGATTCCACCTCATGGATACTAGTGTTTCCACCTCACGGATACCAGTGATTCCACCTCACGGTCGGGCATCACTAACCATCACCAGATTGATCTCTACCTAAGTTGTGCAGGGCTCTAGAGCGTTTGTTCCAACCAAGGCTTCCAGGAATAATAACTCAACCCACAACTATTGCTAGGCTCCAGAGCGTTTTTCCAACTAGGGCTTCCAGGACTGGTAACTCAACCCACCAAGGGCTCTAGAGCGTTTGTCCAACCAAGGCTTCCAGGACTAGTAACACAACCCAAACTGTCATAGGGCTTCTAGAGCGTTTCTCCAACCAAGGCTTCAAGAACTAATAACTCAACCCACATCCATAAGGAACATGAGCACCAGCTAGAAAACAAGAGGAAAAACCCACAACACCATGGCTATCCAGGAAATGGAAAGGCTAAACAAACTACTGTCAATCCAGACAATCCTCCATGCCAATGAAAGATCATAACCAAGAAACTAGATGCATATGCCATGCATGCCAAACATAGCAAGGAAATCATAAATGCAACTCGGTACCCACAAGCAAAACCTGTTGTAGTTGCTGATCCCACTATCCCCTTGCGCTTTCCTTCTCTTCCCGTGCCTTCTTGATCCAAATCCCAATTATGCCAACACTCCTCCAAGAGTGCTACAAGAAAACTCTAAGTGTCCAAGAGTATGAGAGAGAGAGAGAATAGAATGAAAGTGCTAAAGACTAAATTGACAAAAGTTGTGAACTTATCCTCATAAGCCTTTTTATCATTTAGGCCTCTATTTTCTTAATTTTCCTTATTTTTTCCTTCAATTTCCTCCTCACATGCAACTTGTGGCCTTTAACCTTCCTTTTCTCCTATTTTACATTATTTTCATAAATAAATGCCAATTAGTACCACTTTTCCTTTACCAATGCCTTTGCTAATTTCCATAGCCATTAATTAATCGCAAGTGATCCCCATCACTATGTTTTTTCCCAACAGTTAGCTTAGAATACATGTCCCATGACCTTGGTTATTATTTTTCTTTATTAACTTTATTACATGGATTTTTAACCAAGGTTGTTACATAACCCTCCCCCTTGGGGGTACACGATCCTCGGTGTTCAATGACACCTAAAACCAACCGGACTGTTGAAAATCAAAACATACTGCCCATGGAGATTTATAGCTTAGCTTGTTGCAGTATTTACGATGAACACCCTCCTGAAAATTAAAGCATATGATGAAAAACATAACAACATGACAACCATATTGCTTATTGGAGCTTTATAACATAGCTCATAGTGGTATTTACATCCATATACATATATACATATACCAAAACTGCTTTGCCTTAACCGATAAACCATGAAAGATACATAACCTGCATTTGAAAAACCATCTCCCATATAGCTTCATCGGGCCCAAAGTACTTCCACTGCACTTTAACCTACTCAATTGCTCAGTTCCATAGCATAAGCATATTTCTTTGCAAAAATCACTGAGGTTCCATATGGAATTCTCCTTTTGGCTCCACCTGCAATACAAACCAGTCAATCACATGATCAACATCTTTAACATACTTCTTAAGTCATGATACATTAAAACATCATGGAATTTCATTGTCGGAGGCAATGCAAGTTAGTAGGCTACTAGTACAATCCTCTCGAGAATCTTGAAAGGTCCACAATATCGAGGTGTAAGCTTGGCACATGATCCAATCCTCAAAGAGCTCTTCTTGGGCTTGATGCACAAGTACACCTGTTACCCAACCTATAACTCCTTAAACATCATGTTCTAATATGCATAACTCTTATGTCTATCTTATGAGGCCTTTAGATTCTTCTTGATTACATGTATTTCTTGTTCCATCTCTGCCAACATGTTTAGTCCAATCAATATATTGTTCACTAGATCGCTCCAACTTATGGGAGCATTACAGCTCCACCTATAGAATGCCTCAAACAGACTCATGCTCAGAGACTCCTTATACCCATTGTTGTAAGTGAACTCAACCAGTGGAAGATACTCTTCCCACTTTCGCTGCTAATGCATGGCATACATTCTCAACATGTCCTCCAAATTCCTGTTGACCCTCTTTGTTTGTCCATTGGTCTGCAGATGATAAGTTGTTATGAAGGCCAACTTTGTACTCAAACCTGCAAATAAGTCTTTCCAGAGCCTAAAAGTGAACTTGGTATCCTTGTTTGACAAAATATTTTTCGGAACACCAGGCAACCTCACTACATCTTTGATGAATATTTATGTCACATCATTCATTGAATAAGTAGACCTCACTGGAATGAAGTGTGCTACATTTGTCAATCTATCTACAATATCCATGATAGAATCATGTTGTCTAGATGTCCTTGGAAATCCTATAATGAAATCCATGGAAATGACCTCCCATTTCCACTCTAGAATCAGAATCGGCTATAGTAATCCACCTGGATGCTTACACTTTGATTTTACGTATTTACAATCTAAGCACCTAGCCACAAAATCTGCCACTTCCTTCTTCAAATACAACCAATAATAGAACTTATTCATCGTTTTCAATATCTTATGATATCCTGGGTGACCTCAGTATGGTTTAGCATGAAATTCTCCCAGGATAAGCTTCTTAAGCTCATTATAGTTCAACACATAGATCATGTCCCTAAATCGGACCAAATGATGTGCTGTGAGACGATAGTCCAAATCCTAATCACCTGTACCCTACTGTAACCTGTGCATAAGCTCCCTATACCTTTCATTCTATTGTCCTACCTGCAAGATCCGATCATCTAAATTTGTCTCATAGAAGCTCGTAGCTGCTATGTGATTTACGTGTACTCTCCTACTAAGGGCATCTACAACCCTATTCTCTTTACCTTTAATGTAATTAATCTCAAAGTCGAACTCACTGATCATGGCCAACCATCTACCTTGTATGGCATTAAAGTTCAGTTGATCAAATAGATATCTCAATCCACTGTGATCGCTCATCAATACAAACATCCTGCCAATAAGATATTGTCTCCACATCTTAACTCAAGATCATGTTTCACATAATTATGCCTGTGCTCATTCAATTTCCTTGATTCATAGCACACTACCTGTCCTTCCTACATTAGGACTCTACCAAGTCATTTATTGCACGCATTTGTACACACCACACACTCTTGTCTAGATCTGCAATCTTTAAACTGGAGCATTTCCATTGCTCAGAACTGGCTACACATTCCTTTGTCCATTCAAATTTCTTACCTTTCCTTTGCAATGATGTAATATGAGAAGAAATCTGTGAGAAGTTCTTAATGAACCTCTTGTAATAACATGCTAACCCCATAAATGACCTTACCTTATCCACATTTATAGGAGTTTCCCATTCCATGATAGCTCTTGTCTTTTCTGGATCTATTGGTATGCATTACTTAGAAACCACATGCCCCAAGTAATGTACCTTTGTATGAAAGAAACTGCATTTAATGAGCTTGGAATACAACTGATGCTCTCTTAGCAGTCTTAACACTGATGCTAAGTGTTTGACATGCTATTCTTCATTCTTAGAATATACCAATATATCATCAATGAATACAATCACAAACTTGTCCAAATAAGGATGCAATACACTATTCATCAAACTCATAAAAGTAGTTAGAGCATTATTCAAACCGAAAGTAACTACAACAAACTCACAATGCCCATACCTAGTATGGAAAGAAGTCTTGTAGATGTCCTATTTTCTATTGCACACCTGATGGTATCTTGATCGAAGATCATTCTTCAAGAACATTGTTGCTCCCTTCAACTGATCAAACAAGTCGTCAATCCTCGGAAATGGGTACATGTTCCTAATATTCACCTTTTCCAGTTGCATGTAATCAATGCACAACCTAAGACTATTATTATTCTTCTTCACAAACAACACTGGTGCACCTCGAGGTGATGCACTTGGCCTATTGTATCCCTTGTGAAGCATTTCCTTCAACTGCAACTTCAACTCCACTAACTTCAGTGTGCTCATCCTTTATGGTGCCTTTGATGCTGGTGTTGCCCTTGGTACCAACTCAATAGAAAAGTCTACTTCCCTATGAGGCGACAACTCTGAAATCTCTATGGGAAATACATCTTGAAACTGTTGTAAAACTAGGTATCTGCTCATTACCTCTGCATCCTCAACTTATTTACCTTTATCACTATAAATATCACTGCAAATATCACACATCCTTTTCTGTTACTATGCTTCGCCTGCATAGCTATCACCATCCTCACTGATGTAGCCTTCTTCTTACCCTGTATGATTATTTCTTCTCCATTTTCATCCAAGCACTCAATAGCCTTGAATAATATACCTTGGTCTTGTGAAGGTACAACCAATCCATACCTAACAACAACTATATGATCCCAACAGAAGCACATTAAAATGCACTTATGTAGGTGTACCATTCAAGTCAAATGCACAAGCTCTTATCTAATGATGAAATATTTTCTTTGTACCCATAACCAACTGCACTAACCAAGATTCTGCATGCAATTCTTTGTTAAAACCACGATTATCCTCCAGGTCAGGATTAACATAAATACAATTATATCTAGGGTCAATCAAAATAGAAACAATTTGAGCACAAAACTTATCATCCATATTGATAATAAACGTCTAGTTATCTAATGGTTTGTTATCCAGCGTTGCATAAATCCGAGGAATACTCTGTCCAACATCCCCCACCGTCTGTGCCTCCTAAACACTGTATATCTTCGGTCTAGCACCTTGATGTTGTGGACAATCTCTCATGCGATGCTCTCCTCCACAAGTCCAACACTACAAGAGCTTCCTACCATCACTCTTATTCTTCTCCTCGGACCAAAATACCTGTCCTCTATCAGATGCATTGAACTTCTTAGGTGGTGTTGCATTATCTCTATTACGTATGTTTTGAGGTCTTGTTCGATTCTTATCCCATTTTCCATTATTCCTCTAATTACCTTTCCAATCCTGCTTAGTCTCAGATCTGCACTTTGATTGCTCATAACAATGCTTTAGCTTCATGATGGTTTCCTCCAACGATCTCGGCTCATTAAACTCAATCATGTCCTTGAATTCTACTGACAACCCACTGATGAGTCTCTGAATTTTTGCTTTCTCCTCCTTAAGATAACGTGCATACCTCTATAAATCCAATAATCTGCTAGTGTAATCCTCATCGGTCATGGATGCCATCTTCATCTCATAAAGCTCCTTTGCCTTGTCATCATAGTATCTCTGTGGTAGATACTTATTCCTGAAAAGTCTCTTGAACTCACTCTAATTCAACTCCT
This sequence comes from Pinus taeda, assembly GCA_000404065.3. Classification (NCBI taxonomy): domain Eukaryota; kingdom Viridiplantae; phylum Streptophyta; class Pinopsida; order Pinales; family Pinaceae; genus Pinus; species Pinus taeda. The sequence goes on from APFE030664555.1 coordinate 68,211, forward strand.
CTTCCCGAACACCTTTGACATTCTTTACATCTTCCCACGAAATGTCTACTTTACCTTTAAGACTGAACATAGCTATTTTGGCCTTCATGTTCTTTGAGTAATAATGCAATATTAATAACTTATTCATTCAAAGTAACCATGCTTCTGCATCTTGTGACTTCTTCATTTCTCCATCAAGTGTAGGTGGCTTTTCTTTATTGAACTCATTCGACAAATATCCCCTATCATTCCTCCTATAAGGATGATAGCGATGATCACCATGGTATCTATCTAAACCAAAGCTAAAATGAATCCCACATCCACTACCTCACCTATCAGGTGTATCCAAGGATCTGCCGTCTCTCACTGTTTCATCTATATACAACCTATGTCCACCATGTGACTTGCTACCATTATTCCTATCCCCCTGTCCATGATTGATCCTAAGTGGTCCCTATTTCTGCAAGTTTGACAATCTCTAAAGGATGATTGCATTCACATATGCTTGCTTCTCTTGTGCCCTAACATGTCTCTCTCGTGATTAAATGATTTGGTCATTATCTTCTTTGCAACTTCTTATCTCTGCCTTCAAACTTCTCAGGGCATCTGCTATGTGAGGGGAGTACTCATCACCATGCTACTCATATGATCTATAGGGAGAATCTCGTGAACTATAGTCTACCATCTTGATAGTCATCTTTGGTCTTCTCTCCCTACAAGGTGTAGCATGTTAGCTATACCAAACTATAAGCAAACCAATGTACCTCACTATAGTTCAGGGGAGGATATCTCATCTGCAAGATCAACCAGATTAGCGCAATACATGTATAATCATAATCATAATAGTATATAGACATCATCTTAGTCATTATCCTAATTAGCATGCATAATGCCACAAATATAACATTGATTAAGTATTGTGCATAACAAACATATGGGCGATACACATGCATAAATAATACATATAAACACTATCATGCATGCATAGAAAATACATTACAACAACAACCTCATCAACTTTTGCATGACAATACGACAACAACAATGTTCGTTACCATTGTGAGACATGGGTTTCGTGATCAAGGAGTTTTCTTTTAGTTAAGTTCCCATTGTGAACCTTTAGGTTTTGTCATCTAGTCATAAAAGTCATATTGAGTCAATGTCATGTATGAAGGACCCTTCTTGGGCATGTTAAATTATTGTATGAGTCAATTTAATGATTCAAGAAGATGATAAAGAACTTGGAAATTATATGAAAGGGGAATTTAGGGCTCAAATGATTCTTATAAAATCCATCAAGGATCCCCTTACCCCATATGTATGATCAAAAATCGAAACTTCAAAAAAAATCTATGACAAATCAGTAGAGTTGTATTCCATAAGCAATGTTGGAGAAGTAATCTCATTAAGGTAATAAATCTAAAAGCTAAAGATGTCAAGGGAAGATGGAATAGCCTCATACTTTATGAGGATATCTGAAATTAGTGATCAACTTCAAGACATGGGAGAAGTCATGATTGATAGAGAAATGACTACAGTTGTAATAAATGCACTACCAGAGGAGTGGGGTAACTTTACTTTAAGTATTTATGGGGAGAAAGAAGCTAATCCATTCCAATATCTATGGTCATTGTGTAAGATTGAAGAATCGAGTCTAAAGGCCAAATCCAATGTGGGAGTAGGTGAGCAAAATTAAGCTTATGCTACTATGACAAGAAGAAAGGGAAAATTTGGAAAGTATGGTTCTTGGGAAAAGAAAAGCGACATGCCTAATAGTCAATGCTATGGGTGTCAAGGATATGGGCACTACAAAAGAGATTATCCTAAGATAAAGAAGGACAATATCAAAAGAAGAAGAGAAGAAGGCCATATCACTGAAGAAGTTGAGGAAGCTGAAAAGAAGAAGTCCAAGAAAGAGGAAGTAAGAGATCTCAACTATGACTAAGGTAATATTCCTCACCTAAGTTCTTTTCATTGTTCCCGAGTCTTGTGTTGTAAGATATGACTATTATGATTCACTAAGAAAATTGATGGGGTGCATCATGGCATCATAGAAGCATTGAAGGCAAGAGTTCATGAATCATCGTAGAGAAGCATGAAAGATGTTTGAAGCATGGAAGTCAACTATGGAAGGATATAACTCTTAGAAACCTCATTTGTAACATAGGTGGAATTTATGGAAAAGAAAGAAAAATGTCATCTAGTACAAGGCTCGTCATATATATGTGAAAAGGAAACATCTGTTGGATGGGGATACTCTTGATCCTCAAGATTCTCTTATGGAATCTTCATCAAAAGGTTCACCAATCAAGAGGGGAAGCAAGTGTTTCATCAAGAATTCCAAACTTGTGGAATTCATGGGATGATGGTATGGTGACATAATAGGTGAAGCAAATCAATGGATTGAAGCTCTTTTCAATCAAGGAAGCTGATGAAGTAAATCTGGATGACATAAAGAAAAAAATGAGGTATGCATGCTTACATTTGATATTATAGAAGTCACGTGATATGGTTGTAGATAACATGGATCAATGCTCTATCTCGAGAGCATAATCAAAAGGAAGGATCTTCTCCTTCAAAGGGGTGCATGAATGCATGGGTCACACATTCACTAGATGAAATAAACATATTATCTCCTCATATGTAATATGAGGTGGTTGACAATAATTGGAGGAACTCTGATTGGAAGTTCTCGGGAATGAAATGTGTAAAAGAAATGAAGGAAGAGATCATGGAATATGCAACCATGGAAAATGCAATCAACATCCGAGAACTAAGAGATCTGACTAGGATATCTCCAAGAAAGATATGTAGACTCTGATGAAGTCTAAAAAAGAAATAGACCCTTGACAATATATATATTTTGGAGATGTGTCGATATGTATGCAAGATGCATATTCAAGCTAGAAGATATCATGATGAAATCCCATCACAAAGATAATTCTGATCTAATATTCATTTGTTTATTTTTGATCAAATATTTGGATGGGCTTATGCAGGGCTGCCAAGGGAATATATATGGATATCTTCCACCACCAATGCCCATGTAGTAGGATGAAATATACTTAAGGAAACATGCAATGAAGAAGGCAACATGTCATGAAGGAAGGCCATATATGAACTGGTGGATCACTTTTCAATGATGACATGATTGATTTATGGATGAAAGCAATGGATGGTCTGTGCCCTAGAAAGAAGTCCCAAACATGAAGAATTTTGAATAACGAAAAGAAGTCCATGACATCGTGAGGATGAGTTCTTCAAGCAGGTGGTTGCCCCATCATCTCCACCCGAGGAGTTGTTGTAAGTCCCTAATTAAGAGGGGCCCAAAAGCAAGTTTCTTACTTGGTAGAAAAAAATCCTAATCCAAGAGCGAGCTTAGGTACATTACTTCTATAAGAATGAGTACATTCCTTCATTGAAATAGGTATGCTCTCCCTAATTAACATGGAGAAATAGACACATAATTCTTGTCTTCACTTGGGAAGACAAAATGGAGGATTGGGTAAACATCTTGCATCCGATGCTCTTTGAGGACGAGTTAGGGCATCCAAGATAAGAGTAGTTGTAGAGGACAGGTATTCTTTGAGGAATGGAAATCCAAGATAAGAATAGTCCTGGTGGAACACACCCTGAGAACATGGGTGGGGTATGTTCCGAGAGAGACAATGATGAGGGTGTCTATACATCATTGGTCTCGCCAGCATTGAGCTCAAATCTTGTGGAGAGATAGAGTTGTTAGTCAAGGCCTTGCTATGTGACAATGTTGGTTGATATGATGCTAAACAGATGAGTTAGCAATCTGACTCTTCTTATGAGAATTCTTCAGATTGAGAATGATCAAGTGCCATTATTAATACCTCACTAGTTAAGAGGGAGTGTTGAAAAATGTAACTAGGTTCGATCTTCATAATGACATGTGTAATTGTGATTTTATGTAATTGATGTAAATAAGTTTTTTTTTTATTTAGTACTTTAATCATGGGTTTCATGATCAAGAAGTTTTATTTTAGTTAAGGTTCCCATTGTGAACCTTCAGGTTTTGTCATCTAGTCATAAAAGTCATATTGAGTCAATGTCATGTATGAAAGACCCTTCTTGGGCGTGTATTTATTGTATTTTATGTATGATAGAATGGTAAAATGTATGTAGCAAAGGCTTTTTTATGAACAAACAACTTATAACTAAATGCTTTCTAGCAATGCTTAGACAAAGTGTAATTTTGTTCAACAACAATGAAATAAAATTATGATTTTTTCTTTCCTAAGGAAAAAAATTGAATATGCCTTTAAGTTATTAGTAACAATTCATTAATTTACCCTAGATGCGGTGCTTAGATTGAGAGAGGGTGGGGGGTTGGTTGCCACTGTCCCATTAGGCCACATGCTCAGGGGACCTGGTGTCATGCCACCATAATGATTTAGATTGTTTACATGCAAAAGGCATAAGGGAGCTTTCCATTATATTGTCTTGCGTTCAATACACACATCACTTCACTTACAACTCTGGTTATTCGATGGAATCCAACACATTCAATTGGATTTCACATTCTCTAAGGTGATTTTCCCTCCCAAAGTAATTGGCTCTCTGTTATAGCTCATAATGGGGGCATTTAATGACTATTAGGTGGAGGATGAATTATAGTAGCTCACAACTAAGAAATGTTAACATTGCCATCTTAGCAACTTTATGTTCAGTTTCATGCTCCAGACCATGTGTGTGGGGTCGAGACTTTGGCAATTTCTTCACGACAAAAGCACATTATTTATCCCCCTCTTGGATGCAATGTTGATATTCTTGAAGCATGTTGTGAGATTTCTATTATGGGTTGTAGTCTATTTAAGCAGCAATATTGGGGGGTTTGGCTAGAAAAATGAGCAAGAAATGATTGTTTCCTTTACCCCCTGGCCTCTCTCATCTTTGGAAAACGATTGTGGGTCTCTCTTGAGCCCTAGTTGCACCTTAGAAAAATATTATTTAGTCATACTCCACACTGGCAGACTCACAGAGCCATGTCTAGCATTAAGCCTGAAAATAGTCTCGACAACCAAAAACTTAGGTTTTGAATTTAATATTTCTTTGTAATTTCTTAGTTTTCTCATAAGCATTAGCCTAGTGTGAGCTGGTTCTACACGCAGTAGTGAGCGATTTTTTGGTTATGAATCTCTTCCCCATCTTAATTCTACAAGTTTGTGTTGTTTAAAGAGGACCCCCAACTTCTTTTATCTGACAGGGATCCCCACGACGACCATATCCCTCACGAGATTAGCTTTTTCTCTCGATTTTGTCTCGAACTTGGGGGAACCTTTAACTCTCTCTAGGCCTATCTCTCTCTCATCACAAATAATATGCCATGTAAGTGAGCTTAGGTTCGTTGCGAGGAAACTTACTGCTACAAATGAGGGGAATGAGGGTGCACTTGGGCGTAAGTCAGGGAGAAAACAATTTCAAGAGCTCATTCCTCAACCTATCTAGGAGGAGATTACTCAAGTGGAATGAGAATTGGCTAATCATAAACTTTCCCTCTCATGCACAAATGTTCTCATATAAGTTGAGTATTGGGTTCCTTATGCCAGGCAAAAATAGGGGCATTATAACCAATACATGTACATGATAGACATTTATTGACACCTCAAGTTTCTTCTTGAATGGGTCTTGGTAGACATAAATGAAAGTAGGGGGGACAACCTCCTCTCTTTGGATCACATGCAGCGACAAATGACAGTGTTGGATCGTTTATTGGGGCGCATTGGGAAACATACGGGCATCCTTCCTTTAGTTGCTCTCTAAGCAGCAACAAAGGAACCCATACCTATTGAAGCCACAAATTTGGATAATTCCTCTTAATTTGACTCTTGATCTCCTATTCTTAGTTTTTATATTTCAATCATCATTTCCCAGTCTTTTTAAGGCCTAGAAAAACCTTTGTTTAATGTATATATTTTGAGTTTTGATTTTATATACAGACTCTTGTCTTCTACTCTTTATTTTTTTTGATCAAGTAAGAGTGGAACCTTCCATTAATCTAAACAAAATACATATTGTACACTTCTTTAACGGAGCCGAGCAAGGCAACACCAGCTCTGTGAAAATTCAACAGACAACTGGGATGGCAGAACCTCGAACCGAATTCCAACAAGACTACAAAAGAACGATGACAAGACATTCCGCCCTACAAAGATTGTAAAGAATCCAAAATAAACCCAAATAGTTCACTCTGTATGATCAACAAACTAAAAACTTGCTTATCGAGCCGAAAGGAGAAGTTAAAAGACTCAACTCTAGTGCAACAAATAACCAGAAGCCCTTGAAGGCAGGTCCACAGATCCGAAGGCCCATAACAATGCCACAATTGACCCAAGCACCATCCTTAAATTTCGTTTAACTTTCAAACCCGATGACCATGCGATCCCGCCCTCGAAGATCCAACGTCCTTGAGTTGATTTCGGTCCTAAACCTCGCCCACACTTTAACCTTTCTTACGGACCCGAAGAGAATCATAAGCTGCCACCCTAAACTTTTTCGGGTCCGAATGACGAATTAAACGTCGATCATTTTCTCTGCCCGAAATCCATAGGATGGAGGAGTTCCAAAGTGATCACGCCAACATGCCCACGTTTTAGCCTGTCTTGCGGACCCGAAGAGTTTAAAAGCCACCGCACAATAATTTTTCAGGTCCGTTAGGAGAATTATTTCTCGTGCAACTTTCCACCCGAAATCCATGGGATGAAAGATTTCTTACAAGATCTTGTCAACTTGCTCATTCTTTACCTTTTCTTATGGACCCAAAGATTAAATAGGCCACTGCTTTATAATAATTCGGGTCCGTTTGAAAAATTAACCTATGTGCATTTTTCCTCCTGAAATCCATAGGATGAAGGATTTCAAGGCAATCTTTGGTCAGCTGCCTGCTAACTTGCTTGCAGTTTCTCACTTGCTTCTACCCTGTGATTGGTCCACTACCTGCTGTTTCCATTGGTCTTCTTCTGTTCATTTCTCATTCTTTCAAAGTGCTCCCTGTCTTCGATAGCCTGTCTGTGACAATCCTCACGCAATTGCCCTGATGGCATCGTCATCCAAACATATCTTCTATTGTTTCTTGAACAGAGTACTCCTTTGTTCACCAGACGATCTGCTAACCTGTTAGCTGTTTTGCATATGTGAACAAACTGGAGTGTTCTTAGGGATCTCTAGTGGGATTGAATACGTTGATAGACCTGCAATAACCGCTAGTGTTTTGACACTTTTTCTGGTGCTATACCATTGCATGTCTTCTTAACTGAGTTAATTATCAGTTCAGAGTCTCCTTCTACAATAGCATTGTGTAAATCAGACTTAATCAATATTTCTAGGCATTTCTCTAAGGCCATGTGTTCTGCCATATTATTATTGGCATTCCCCAAATGACTGTGAAAGATGATTTGTATGTATCCCTTCTCATCTCTTATAACTCTGCCATACCTAGCCACTCAAGGGTTTCCTTTAGAGGCTCCATCTATATTGAATTTCAGAAAACCATGTGGAGGAGGTTGCCAAAATTCCTTACCCACTATTGTGTAGCTTGTGTTCTTGCTTATGCCCTAGGGGATTGGCAACTAGAGACCTAATTGCAAAAGTATATGTGCATCCTGGTTTAGAGGAGGGTTTCCAGGGGGTTGCTTAAGATAGGTACTTACAATTTCTTTGATCTGTCTTATAATCTAATCTATGATGCTCGGTGTCAAGCCAATTATGTTCTTGAAATTCCTGTTATTGCATTTTTTCCAGACATCCTAGATCAAAAAACTTGGAATTAGAGTCCATGCTTTATTGACTGTTCTTTCCGCCAATTCTTTAAAGTGCTAGTTATGCTGGATGCGTCCCTATCAATTTGCCTGAAGATTGAGGCTACCCAATTCCACAAGGTAGAGGTGAATGGGCAGAGGTTGAGTAGGTGATCTATCATTTATTCTTGTAGACCACACAACTGGCATCTAGATGGACCAACTAGACCTCTTTTTCAAAGATTTTCCCAAGTCATAATCTTTTTATGATGGACCAACCACATGAACAGTTTACTTTTCATCCAATGCGAGTTCTGCCATAGGTCCCTCCATTTCTTATCAAGGCTTGGAAATTCAAGCCCAATGGAAATTCTTTTGGCTTCTTTGAGGTTGAAGTTGCCTTCATTGTTTCTTCCCCATCTTAGTTGGTCAGACAATGTAGATGTTAATATCTTTCTCTGTTCCAAGATGACTGCAAGAGATCCTACTTGGGCCTTCAAAGGGGTTTCTTCACTGTATCCCAGGTTCTTCCATGTTCTCCATTTATCCTTGTATCTTGTTTGATCCCAAAAATCACTTACGCTGAGTAAACCTTTATTGTTAGTGTCATTCTTAAGATTGGCTAATTCTTCTCTACACAGGTTAGGTTCCTACTGCCAGTTACCCTCTCAAAACCATGCTAGGTTTCCATCTTTGATCTCCCAGAAACTGTGCTTTTGAACTATGGCTCTATTCTCCCAAGCATTGTTCCAAATGTGGGAGCCCTTGATGTGCCCAGATATCCGAATATGATCCCTTTCTTGCCAATTGTTTGCATACTTTTGTTTCCAGAGCTTGGCCCATGGGGTTACTGACTCCTTTAGCCATCTCCACCAAAGTTTTCCCCCCAAGACTTTGCTAAGGGTTTCAGGGTCATGACATCCCAGACCCCCATGGCTCTTAGGTTTACAGAGCTTATCCCAAGCTACCAAAGCCCATTTCTTTTTCTCTTCCCCTTTGCCCCAAAGAAAATCTCTTTGAATATTTATGATGAGTTGCAAAACTCCTTTAGGAGCAGGAAGAGCTGAAAACATGAAGGTGGGAATAATTTGCTAGACAGCCTTTATAAGCACTAGTCGTCCAGCTAAATTCAAAGACCTGCTTATCCATTTCCTGATTTTATCTTGCAGCCTATTAGTCACTGGCTCCCAAACTTCCTTGCTCAGAGGTTTATCAGTGAGAGGTATTCCCAGATATTTGGATGGTAACTAATCTCTTTGAAAGCCAAGAATTCTGGAGAGGTTTCTCTGAATAGCAATGTCAGTATTAAAAAAGAAAATTTTTTATTTGGTGAGGCTTACCTCTGTACCAGCAACCATAGAAAAGTCGTTCAAGATTTGTTTGAACGCTTTAGCTTCCTTGACCACGGGTGTACCCTGTAGCATAATGTCATCCACAAATTGTTGATGAGTCCAGGCATCCCCATTCAGGGTGAGTTTGAGACCCTGGATTCTTCCTTCTATATTGGCAGATTTAATGGCTCTGCTAATCCTTCCATCATAAGAATAAAGAGGAAGGGGGAGAGCAGATCTCCTTGTTGGAGGCCTCTCGAAGGCCTAAAGGTTCTGGATGGAGAGCCATTAAGCATGATTGAAATAATAGCTATAGTAACAAGGGCCATTATCCATCTTATCTAGTTGTGGTCGAAGCCGTATGCTATTAGTACTTCCCTGATGTACAACCAATTGAGCTTGTCATAAGCTTTCGCTAGGCCAAGCTATATGATCATCCCCGCTTGCTTATTGCGCTTAAGAGAATGAACCACCTCGTGAGCTTGAATTATGTTGTTTAGAATCTGCCTTTCTTCCACATAACCAGTTTGCTCCTCAGACACAAGCGTTGGAAGTAGGGGCCTGAGTCTGTTTGCTATTACTTTGGAAATAATTTTGTACACCACATTGCATAAAGCTATGGGTCTAAATCTGTTTGGTGTCATAGATTTTTCCTCCTTTGGAATCAAAGCTATGAAAGAAGTATTAAGCGCCCTCACAACAGTTTTGGATCTTCTCAAGTCCTCCACAACTTCAAGGATATCTTGTTTGACTATTTCCCAACATGATTTGAAGAAGTCAACATTGAACCCATCCAGTCCTGGAGCTTTCCCATTTTGCATTTGTTTAATAACTTTAGTAACTTCCTCTTCAGTCACTGGTCTGTTAAGATTGTAATTGTCTTCCCTGGTTATAAGCTTTGGAATGTACTTTGTGAATTTGTTGATAAATTGTGATCTGTCTACGAGAGGCTCCTCTGTTATGCTTTGGAAATGTTGTACCAGAGCACATTCCATTTCTTTATGGGTGTTGAGCTCTTTCCCTTCAGTGTCTTTGAGTTTTGAAATCTTGTTATGTGCCTTGTGATCCATGATTGACTTGTGAAAAAACTTTGTGTTTTTGTCCCCTTCTTTAAGCCATTGCACTCTCGATTTTTGCCTCCAGAAGATCTCCTCTTGCTGGCATCTATTATCCCATTCCTGTTGAAGAGTGTCAGCTATCATTTTTCTTTCCTCGGTAAAGCCATCTGTGATAAGGATCTGATTGATTCCTTGTAGTTTCTATTCAACCTCTCTTTTAGCTTTGAAAATATTGCCAAACTCCTTTTTGTTCCATTCTTTAAGCCCGAGTTTGATGTGTTTTAGTCTCTGTTGTAGGAGAAACATTTTAGTTCCTTGAACGGGCAAATATTCCACCCACCATTTACCAATATTACTGATGAAGTCAGGGTGAGTGAGCTAGACGTTTTCAAACCTGAAAGTTCTGTTCCTTCGAGTGCTTATAAAGGAAGCTTCTAGTTGGATAGGCTAGTGATCTGAGCCTCCAAAAGGGAGGATTGATGTAGCCAAGTCAGGGCCAGTGAGAAAGAGGTCCTCCGAGATTATAAAGCTATCTAGTTTAGAGGCAACTTGAGAAGCCCCTCCCCTCTTATTATTCCATGTGAAAGTACCATTTAATGTTTTCGTGTCCACCAGCCTCATGTGATTAGGAAGTTTTAGAAGGCAATGGAGTCTCTACCTAGTGTTCTGGTCCCACTTTTTTTTGTTTTTTTGTTTTGTTAGAGATTTGATCATATTAAAATCCCCTCCCAGAATCCAGGGCATAACAGGATGTCTCTCTCTCAACTCCTCCAGTGAGGTGAGAAGCCTGAGTTTGTCTTCAAGTTTTTGAGGACCATAGACATTAGTGATCATATATATTTCCTTATCACCCAAAGGTTGGATCACCATTGAAAGGTAGTTCCTGGATGCCTCAGCATCCAGGATTCCAAGTTTCTAGGGATTCCAGAGAGTGAGAATCCCGCGTGCCGTGTTGTCTACTTTAACTTCTAGATACTCATACTTAATGAGCCATTTGCTATGTATCTCTCTGATTTTATCTATTGAACATTTTGTTTCCTGGATAAACACCATGTCTGGTTTTTCTTCTTTTATTCTATTGCTAAGATTTCTTTGTTTCCTTTTACTTCCTAGACCCCTAATGTTCCAGGTTGTGAGCTTCATTATGAAATATTTGTAAATGAGTAACTAGTAAGATCTTTCATCTTACCTGAGTTAATCATGAGTGTCCCACACTCTGTCAGTAGCTCATTCTGTCTTTTCCTTCCTCTTTTCTTGCCTGGGTTCTTGGAAGAGTCTCCTGATGTTGCCTCCATCGTTTTAACCCCTCTATTTTCCTAGCTGTCATGGTTTCTTTTGATTCCAGAACCATTTGCTTGAGATCTCCAGAGGAAGAGCTCTTGTACTTTGTCAAACTCCTCTTGTGGTAGAGAATCAACCCCTTTGGTGGTTCCCTGCTCCAAGAACTTTTTTGGATCGAGATTCTCCCTCTCAAGAATCTCCTGTAGTCTGTGGTCCTCTGTTCCAACTTCACTTGGGGTCATCTCATGGTCCCTGCCAAGTTCCATGATGCTTGGCAGATCTTCCTTTAGTTTGTTGTTTTCAGGTACATCTTCCATGCTAGCATCTTTTTCCTTCTCTGCAGGATTATCCTCCGATGCTTGGTTCATCGCATTGTTCCCATCTTCTTCTTCTAAAATCTTGAAACTATTATGACTTGGGTGTTTATCCTCGCTAGTTTTCCTTTGGTAATTTTTTCCTCCTTTCCTTTGCCTCCCATCTTGGTAAAGCCTTTGGGGTCTTTGCCTTTATTGGTTTTCAGATTGTCCTCCAGTTTGTTTAAAGGGAAATCTCTAATGAGGTGCCCGTGCTCATGACATTTACGACATCTGAATGGGACATGTTCATAGTACAACACCTGCACCCATTCTTCATCATAAACTTCTAGAATGATTTCATCCGGAAGTGCTCCTGATAGGTCCATTTCTACACATATGCATGCAAAGGAGGTGTATTTTCCTCGCAGAGTTGCCTTTGATATTTTTAAAAAATGACCTAATTTATTGCTTATGGCCTTTAAGGATTTAGGCAGCCAATAATCTAAAGGTAGGGAGTAGAGTCGTATCCATACTGGTACTGATGTGAATTTTTATTTTTTGTTTCGGGACAAAATTCATCACCCATGGTCACATGTAGAGGCCAACTGCAACATAGAAGTATGGTCCTCCTTCGAACACTCTATCTTTGTCCTCTAGGTTTGTGAACACCATTGTGAAGAAACCCTTGGACCCAAGGTGGAGGGTTATTTCCCCCTTAGGTTTCCATTGGTTTCTTATCCAAACTTGCAAAGCCTTCTCCGTTGGCCATATCCCCATAAATTTACTTATAATTGCGTATGCTGCCATGTGATCCCTGTGCTCCTGTAGTGTCGGATTATTTAAAACAACCTGGGGTTTAATGGCTGACCTGGGTTTGCAGAGTCCTGTCACACTCCTGTGCTAAGCTCTCTAACTGCTGCCTTCTGTTCTGTTCTCTCCTCTAACTTACTCATGATTCTTTTCTTGCTCATGAGAATTAGTGTTTTTAGGCTTTTCTGAGCTGATCCTCTCCGTTTCTGCCTCCATTAGTTTTTTGAAGCGATTCGAACCCACTTCCTTGTTTCTATTTGCCACTACATGGCTATGGGAGGGAGTAGAACTCCCCTCTCCTTGCCCTTCCATGGCTACCAGCAATCCCCTGTTGGTCCAAACCCTCATTCTACATTTTCCCCCGCAACGCCGTCGTTGTTGATTAGGGGTAGTCTATCAACATCTAAAAAAAATTGCAATGGTTCTTTCTTGTCTTCTACTCTTTCAAAAGAATTGAATTTATAAATATAATCAAATTTTCCTAGCAATCAACTATATCAAAATTCAAAAACTTAAGATTTACTCTTTAAGTAACACAAATCTTACCTCACCTTGAAAAAAAATAAAATAATAATAATTAAAAACTAACTTAAATCACTTATACCAGTAACAACTTTCATTTAAAAAAAAAGAACAACCCACCCACCTCCGCAACTTCTTAGGTTTCCATGTTCCTTACCCCACATGAGGCACGAAGAATATGCTCTTTACGTAAGGCTTACATTTTGCAATGCCAATGGTGCGTGAAATTGTTGGCATCGTCATTATGAGCACGTTTGATGTTTAATGTCGCACTCTCCATGGCCTCGCCATTATGAGCACGTGTGATGTTTTTATTATGGTGTGTGATGTTTTCATAATTTTTGTAAAATAAATGATTTTAAATTCAATGATTGTCAATAACAATATCATTATTTAATGCCAATAATAATATCATTATTTTATGATTTTATAGAATGATTGAAATTATTTAATGATTTTATAAAATCACTGAATTTTTATTTATTTATTTTAAATGTTAAATAAGAATTATATATATAATTTAATTTGAAAAAATAATTTATTAGCTTAGATTTATTTTTATTTCAGATTAGCTAAATGTGGAGAGAGATTAAATTTATTTTCACTTTAAAAAAGTTTGTATGTCAAGAGATTTGATCCCTCTTAGAGTTTGGTAGATATGGAGTCAAGATTAATCTAGATTGCTTTTATTATTATTATTATCTAATTTGATTGAGGCATAATGTTTTATTGACAATTATAATTAAAATGATTTTATTTTAATTCTTAATTCTTATTACTATTATTAGTATTATTAATATTGACCGGAGTTAATGTTAAACATGACATTACATTACGACATCTCTACCATACTAGATTGGAGAATGCCTCTTCGCGTAATAACATGTTCAATTATGAAATTTTTTTACCAATATTTTATGGCATAGTCTAAGTAATAGACAATATGGTTTTTTGGCCGAAATCCAACAATATCATTTCTACCAAGATTGCGATTTCTTGTTGTTTAAATTACACTTTTGAATGCATAAATGAATTCAACACTATGAAAACTCCCAAGGCAGTAGATCTTTGCAAATTAAACAACTTAAACTTTACTCTTTTTTTTTTGTACCCTAATTTACCATGGGGCATAGAATAAATAGTGAGAGGATGTTCCGTTAAGGCACTCTAGTAAATGCCATTGGTTTGAAACTCTGTGAAAAAAAATCTAGTCATGCTAAACGCTGGTGTAGCCCATGTCAAGTGCAATCCTTGAGCGATTTTGTCGGCTTAAATACTCTTGGGTTGCGACTACTCAAGCCACAGGTTAGTCATGTAGTTATCTTAAGACTCACATAAATTAGCAAAAAAAATTCTACTTGATTTTGAACAAAATTTACGAGAAAAAATGTTTAAAAAAAACCATTTCATCTATTAATTAAACTACACGATATTTTATAAAATAATTTTATATTTACTTAAAAAGATCAATATAATCTTCAAAATTAAAGTTGACATTACCATAACTTACTCTCATACAAATGAGAATAGAATAATGAATGAAATGTCAAACGAAAAAATGTTTTTTAGTAAACTGCAACTTGTATTCCATTAATCAAAAAATGATTACATAGCAAACTTGATGCAGGAGCATGCGACTCCGAAAGAAAAAGCCTACAGTGTCTATGTTTTTTCTAGTTAAAATAGGAAAAAAAATAAAACATGCTATCTTTTCTTTAAAAAGTAGGATAAGAGGGATGAATAAAACTTGCTATCTTTCACAAGATAGATAAATTGTAAAAGTCTTAATTTACTATATAAAAGGCTGCTTTTGTACTAAATAAAGTGATTCATTATGATTAAAAAGAGGAACTGGCCGCCATGCTGGGCAGAGAGGAGAGGCGAGGTCAGGAATGTTGTTATGAAACTCTCTAGCTCTCATGAAAACGTGAATGTTGTATGGTTAATGGATGTAATTTAAAAATCGATGTACAGTTGGAAATTCCGCCGATTCCAAATTATAATTTTAAAATTCTCTGGCGTTTGAGAGTAATGATTATTATGATACTACGCATGCATAATCTATTTTGAATTTGTAATTAGGCGTGTTTCGGCCGAGACAAGTTTGATAATGGACTACTCAAGTTTGATAACGGATGACTGCAGACGATGAACAACATATTGATTACAGAATGCCAGGCGCTGGATTCATGAACGCGTCTGCTCATTTGCTCGTCTACGATAGTTTCTATCCAATAGAGAAATTCCCACCCACGCATAGTACATGCTGTAACCAAATACTTGCTTATAAAGTTTGAGAAATATGACATAGATGACAGATTGCCGGTTCGTGGTCATTACACATCGACATTCTTCTGGTGTGCCATCGAATGCGGTGGGTATGCATGACTGCATGCGCAGTTAATTTCTTTGGTTTTCTTTTGGGCTGAAGGGCAGTGGTATATGCATAGAATTTTCTTTATAATTTGGTTGAATTTATGAGCTGAGTGTATTGATTCATAGATTTCAAAATTGTTATTTACCGTGAGCCATATACGCAATTCCTCCTTATAAATGCTATGGTGCTGTGCGTATGCATATAAATTATGGTGCTGGCTATGGGTTGTATAATTGTGTGTGTATACTGTTGGGTATATGTGTGGTATGTGTAGTAAGGTAATCACTATAGGCGGTTTTCAATATTTCGTATCCATAGTTGTGCATGCGCAATATCAAACTAATTCCAACCTGGTTTAAATTGAGAGGATTGTGACTCTTCACAAAAGAGATGAAGGAATCAATTTAATGACTGATACGCCAGAAGGGAACACAAGGGAAAGAGAGGTGGAAGTGGAGGAGCTTACAACCAAATTGGAGAGATTATCATTAGAGCCAGGAACCGGTCCATCATTAGTGGTATCAGAGCAGGGAAAGTTTCCTGCGGAGAGAAGGATTCCGGAGCAGCGGAAGTTGGTATTAGAGCTGGAATAACTCTGTTTGATGATACAAGTTTTTTTAAGTTAAATTAATTGCATGCGGTGGATAAATGAATGCAAGAAGGTTTGTTGAACTAAAATGTATTTTTGAATGTGGGATGAATGATGAAGATCAGATTTTAAATCTGATATGCAGCATACACAATTGCAAGTGAACAGGATGGCACACAAGATCCTGAAAGATCTTAAAGGTGAGATGATTTTTTTTTGATTTGAAATTTATCAATTGAAGTTTATGTTTGCAGAGGAGTGACAGTGAACTTGAAGAATCCAATAAGGAATTGGATAGAGAGGACAACTGAAGTGTTCTCAGGAGAGAGTGGGAGATTGCAGAAGCCTAGAGGGAGCAAAGGTGTTGCTCAGGAAGAGGTTCCAGACGGAGGACCCGTGCTTACTAAAAGACTAAGTGAGGAGAGCTTAGTGAGGTAAGATTGCAGCCAGGAGGACTAGCTGTTGCAGAGGCTTGTTGCAAAGGAGCTCGTGAAGAAAGAACGAGAAGAAGATGACTACAAATAGTCATGGCAGAGGTTCAAGAAAAAGCCACAGTAGAGGACATAAGAAAGAGGATGCCAAGATAAATGGCAAGAAGATGAGTCAAGAGGAAGTTGAAATGGAACAAGGAGAATTTCTGGGAGGTAGTGAAGATGAAGACTTAAAGACTGAAACTTCAAGTAAGACCAAAGGGTCACATGGTTTTAAATCTGACAATTTGTGTATGTTTGCAGGCGAAAGACAATTGGCTGATATTGTCATGAAGAAGGAATCTAATCAGGATGTTGATGCAGAGAAAGAAGGACCAGCTGATGATTGGTCAAAATTTGTTGAAGGAATAGAAAGTTGTGTGAAGTTTCCAAGATCTACTCCTAATGAAATTGTTGAACTGTACAGGAAACTAGATCTTCAGAGAAGAGAAATGGAGAGACAAAGGACTTATCCACAGGTTAATTTGGTGAGGAAATAAGGCAGGGAAGTTTTCATGAAGGACAGTCATGAAGCAGAAGATGGTAAGAAGGCGAGACTAGCCGACAGTCTCATGGTGAATACAAATCAGCATACTAAAATATTGCCAGAGGAAGCTGAGGAGAAAGCCAGTGAAAATTTTTTGAGTCCTGAAAAAGACTTGAAGCTGCAGAGAGAAAAGTTCGTGACCGAATCGACAAATAAGACCAGTGGGTCTTGTGATTTTAATGCTAACAATTTGATTATGTTTACAGGTGATGAGCCAAAGTATGTTGCAGAGGGACAGGAAGTTTGGGAGGTAGCAGCATCTACGTTGGCAGCGGAAGCAACATCTATGGTAGTAGCTGAATTAACAGAAATTGGGAACAACAGTAGTAAGCTGGACATAGAAATTGAAGAAATATGGCAGCTGATGATGCAACAATCCAAATGGAGGAAAATAGACATAGCAGCAAGCAAGTTCAATCAAAACTTGAACCTGATAGGCAGAAAGAAGAAAATGGAGGAAAGGACAACAGAAATGCAGCGACAACAAAGGAATAAAGCATTTGGACGGTTGCAGAACAAAGTGTGGGATCCTGGAAGACAAGAACAAAGACTAAAACGCATGATCAGGAGATCAGGATCATTTTCAACGTTGGGAGTCTGATGCAGGAGCATGCGACTCTGAAAGAAAAAGCCTATAGTGTCTATGTTTTTTCTAGTTAAAATAGGAAAAAAAATAAAACATTGTATCTTTTCTTTAAAAGGTAGGATAAGAGGGATGAATAAAACTTGCTATCTTTCACAAGATAGATAAATTGTAAAAGCCCTAATTTACTATATAAAACACTGCTTTTGTACTAAATAAAGTGATTCATCATGAATAAAAAGAGGAACTGGCCGCCATGCTCGGCAGAGAGGAGAGGCGAGGTCAGGAATGTTGTTATGAAACTCTCTAGCTCTCAAGAAAACGTGAATGTTGTATGGTTAATGGATGTAATTTAAAAATCGTTGTACAGTTGGAAATTTCGCGGATTCCAAAGTATAATTTTAAAATTCTCTGGCGTTTGAGAGTAATGATTATTATGATACTACGCATGCATAATCTATTTTGAATTTGTAATTAGGCGTGTTTTGGCCAAGACAAGTTTGATAATGGACTACTCAAGTTTGATAACGGATGACTGCAGACGATGAACAACATATTGATTACAGAATGCCAGGCGCTGGATTCATGAACGCGTCTGCTCACTTGCTCGTCTACGATAGTTTCTTTCCAATAGAGAAATTCCCACCCATGCACAGTACATGCTGTAACCAAATACTTGCTTATAAAGTTTGAGAAATATGCAGAGATGACGGATTACTGGTTCATGGTCATTACACATCGACATTCTTCTGGTGTGCCATCGAATGCAGTGGGTATGCATGACTACATGCGCGGTTAATTTCTTTAAACGGACCAGAACCGGAGAGAGAGTTGTGCGCTGGGCGTTGTATAATCTGTGAGAAGTGAGGACTGATTATTCATGGATTTGAGTTGATGTTCCTGGAAATGACTCCGGATGGAACTGCGATGGACTACTGAAATCCGAATCTGTGATATTCCCAAGGGGCGGATATATAATGTTTGAGATCCGGTGTTTGGAGGAGTGTGGTTATAATGTTTTGCAGGTATTAATATATGTGAGGCCGCAGTTTTGAGGCTCAACGCCGTAGTGATTAAGGCATTCGGTGATGGCTTCCAAAAGCGATGATAAAAGGGTGGCTAGTCTAAAGAAGGTCTATTGTATTTTTTTAAGGTTTCATGTCTTATGTGCTTCCGATAGAGGCTTTGTGTACTGAGATTTTTATAAGTAAAGGGGTTCTGGGCTTATACCCAGACCACTTTTCATCAAAACTGTCCACCCAAATAGATTGCAAAATATAGACTTGGGAAAATAAGATTCATCCCTAGGTATAACTCAGTGAGTCATGAGTGGAAAGATGTCCATAACAGTAGCTGAGACAAAAAAGAATTCATGCATATTATAACATCAACCACAGGTAAGTGAAGACGAAAGACAAAAAACATAACAATGATCATTTGATATTTAAATTATGGGATTGTAATTTTTAAAATATATATGTGTATTTTTTTAAACAGTATGTACAATATTTATTTATTTATTTTAAATAATTATTATTAGAATTTAATAATATAATTATGGGTGAAATTGTAATTTTTTTTATTTGTGTTATTTGTATTTTTGAATACATAAACAAATTCAACACTTTAGAGAACTCTATTGCATTTAGATTGTGTAACCTCAACAACTAATATCTGTGATTCCATTAATTATTTTGTTTTTTTAACCAAATTGTGAACAAAACTAGTAAGAAAGTTGTGCCTAAAAAAGATCCAAGAAATAGAATTTGTCGACTACATATCTCATTTATTGGTGTAGGGATAGTAATTGCTCTAAATGACAAATGTGTAAATTCAAATAGAACAATATATTGAATGATTAAAAAGATCCCCAAATGGGGTGTTATATATGGGATAATTTGGAGGTGGGGGGGGGGGATGGTGGATGGTGGCATGCCACCGTCCCACTAGTTATAAGAGGAGGGATATGTGGCATTGCTACCCCCTATGAAAATTAAAATTCCCATCGCATCAACCTCAAGCTCCACATATATTTACTCCACCTTCATGTCAACAATCTAGTCTTTTGGGTTAATTTACTATTATATATTTCTCAGCACATGCAAAGATCTTGGTTAGTAAAATTGCACTATCCTCGTTTGTCGAATGCCACAGTCCATCCAAGTCTCATGGTCCATATTTGAAGGTTTTAACCCTGTACAAAAATTACCTTTAAACGAATTCTTAAAAGCAAAAAATAAACAATGGTGAGAGCATAAAACATAAAATAGATATACACATAGATTTCCATTGGATTCTAAAATCGGGACTACCAAATTGATTTTTCATTATATTCCATTCAGTTTTACAATACATATATATACATGTCGAAGCATCCATAAATCCCAATCCATTAAACTTGGATTAAAACATAATCGCAGTTTCCTTGGACAAATCTACGAGATACCATGGGCAGAAAACCATCATGCCCAAAACCATAAGTATGTTCGCCCACCTAATATAGGGTAAAAAAAAAAATCCCCATATAGGGGGGATACTGCCCCTCTCAAACCCCCCAACAGGGAGGGGGAAGGGGAGGGAGGGGGGCGGAGCTGCTGCACACCCTGTGACCCCCCTGCTGGCCTCGACTCGAGGGGGAGTTGGTTTCCCCCCCTCTAACCCCTTGGCTTCGCGTGTGGGGCTAGTCGTGGAAAGAATATAACACATAACCAACAATATTGGTCATGTTTGGAGGTGGGAAATAGTCACTACACTCAATGCCATCACCCTATGCACGAAGATTGTTGATTACGATTTTCACATTGAGTCTCATTGTATATCTATGTTTATTATGGTAGGGAATTGCTTTGTTCCATAGGTTTGACTCTAGGTATCTCTATGGGGTGATTATTAGTATTTTGTTATTTCTTGTCTTTTGCTTAGCTACCTCACCCTATCTGGTAGGGTCATTGGCTTCCTTCATTGGCTTTGTGGAGATATGCAAGTTTCCTTAGCATAACTTAGCCTCTCCCTATTCCATCATCTCTTTCCCCATCCAAACTTGTGTCTGACTCCTTTATGTCTGCTCCCCCCATATTTAGGCCTTCATTGCTCCTCTTTAATGTTATCTCTCTCTTCATTCTTGCCTTCCCACTCTTTCTCTCTAGCAACACTCTCTTTGACACCCTTTTCTTTATTGTTGGCCACTTAGCGCCGCCCTCTCTCTCCAGATAAGCAAAGCCTCTCAAGTTTGTGCCCACCATGACCAAGTAGCATGCCAGAGTGCGTTGAGGAATATATTATTATTGCGAGAAAGGAGGCTCTTGCACCCAACAATGGGTAGAGAGCTCTAACACCTTTTTCGTGGAATTCACTATGTCGTGGATGCAGGAGGAGATTGCTCAAGTGAAATGGGACATCATGGATGAACGGCATTGCTTAAAAAACTTTGAGGTGCTTGCAGAAGTAACAGATTGGGTTTTGGACACATGACAATCTAGGGGTTGTTACAATAACTACATGTACACAAAAGATATCTACTAGCATTTAAATTTGTTGTTGGGTCGAGTGTTGGTTGATAGGAACACAACTAGAGAGGAGATTCTCCTTCAACTAGATGAATTGTAAGTGCTTGTGCACTCATTGTACAATAGACTTGGGAGAATTAATGCCCACCTCGACCTACTCCATGTTCCTGGTTTTTCTCTATAAGGTAGGAGGGAGCCCATCCCTATTGAAGCCTTAGAATTTGACAACTCTTAAAAATCAAAGGCAACCTCAAAGTATGTTATCACAAGTTCTCACTAAGATAGTGAGTTAGAAAGATTTGAAAAAGTGAAGTTCTATCATGTATTCAAGGTTCTGAATATGAGAGCAAATGATCTTGCCAACATGACAAGCAATATTCACTGAGGAATTATTAGGATATTAATGAGAAACCAATGGTTTTCATGCCTTAAACATCAAATAATTCAAGTAATTAAATCATGCTTAGAGCTAAATCAACAACGAACAATATCAATAGATGTCAAGCAAAAGAAAATGCTCAAAAAACCTTAGCATGCAAAATATTCTAGCAATTAAATTTCGAACATTTAAATACCATGCAGAACCATGAAATTCAAATGCTAAGCAATTTTAAACAACTCCAGAATGATTTTTCTTAAGTAGCCCAAATCCAGAAAAAATTATCGCATTACTATAGTCTTTTTTTTTTTGTGTAAGTCAGATGTATGTATTAAAGTACAAAAATATGTTACAAAAAATCTGCCATTGCAGATCGAGGCCTGATAAAACCAGAGGGCCCGGCCCAAAACTCAGACCCTAAACAGATCTTCCTAAAAACCGCTAACCGCACACCTCGCAGGGTGGCTACGCATAGAGCTGCAACGTAAAACCTAGACCCCTACTGACCCGTGGACTGTAAACAGAGACATATTGACAAAAAAATTGGAACAACTGCGATCAAGTGCAACATAGAAGAGAAAACCAAATTCCAGTTACTGTGGAGGATGACCAAACCCACTAAGGGTATCCAGTCCTTGCTCCATCACATGCTTGTCAACCCTCACCAGTAAGGAGTGATAGTTCTGAACTTCCTTCGGGGGCGCCGGTTGCTGAACCGCCTGAGGCAGAGGATCTGGATTGATAGTTTGCTTGAGAAGTCGAATGAGCAGCGTCAGCTTTTTATTAACCAATTCCGCCACATCATGCACAACGGAGATTTTGGCATCCAGACATTTGTAGATCTCCAACATGTTGTTCAGTTGTTCGTTGGTGATGGGGACTTCCCGCCTGGAGTGCTGCTGCGCTTCCTCCCTGGATTCCAACGCCTTGGCAAGCAAGGTTTTGACCTTCCAGTTTTCTGCCTGCGTTCTAACGAACTAAGTGGCCCATTTAGAAGCCGTGCCCGGATCCAGAAGCCAGTTAACCTCCCCGGCGATGTCTTCCTCAGTGCGCTGAGCTTCTTCCTGCTTGACCGCATCCTCCATCTCCTCGATTTTGCGCTTGTTCCTCGCTGTGGTGCGAGTCTCATACATATTTCTCATCGTCTGGAGTTCCTTGTTTGCCGTGATACTCCTGAAGCTATCCACTTTCATGGTGCTCTGTCTGTTCTGAACCTGCAGGCAGAGACGCTTCACAAAGATCTGTAGATCCAGAGAAAAGCCCGATGGAAATGCAATGAAACTGGTTCCATGGTTGGTTAATTTATAATCACATTCCATTCGCATTCCCATGCTGTCCGCGTTCAGACAAGGCGAGGAGGTCGTCCTGTCATAATAACTTCCCGGGATGGCCGAGAATCCTGAGGGTTGTCTCCGGATCTGGAAATGAATGTTGCTGTTATTCCCTTGCGTGCGTATCTGCCAAGTGTCCCTTCCACTACGTATGCGGCGGCGATCCGCTCTGTACTCTGCCCTGTCATCCAACCTTCCTGTTTTCACCTATTTTTGCCATAATTGTCTCTGTTGCGCCTGTCCCTTCCTCCGGCGCCAACGATCCCACCTTCTTTTCTTACCGGTCTATTGCGTCATGCTTTACCTATGGCGCCCGTCTTCGCCGGTTAAGCCCGGTTAGCGTTGTTTAGGTCTTGTGTTGCCAGCTGTATGCACCTTTCCTTGAGGCCCGGATAGTCCACCTGGTGCCAACAGCTGTCCCAAAACTCGTTTGGATTGTCTAGGCCACAGTTTGCCAAGTAGTCCACCAGCCCGTTAGCCTTGCGTCTGACCGTCTGGAAAACTAAGTCGTTCATTCCGACCATCAGTTCTGCAATAATCTCCGTCACCTTGGCGAGTCTCCAATGTTTCGTGACCCGACTTACCTTGGTGCCTGTATAGATCTTCTTTGCCGCTGAGATTACAAGAGACGAATCCCCTTCCACAATCACTTTGCTAAACTGCAAATTCTTCAGAATTCTGAGCCCGTGCTCGAGTGCTGCGAACTCCATTTCGTTGTTCGTGCTTTCTCCCAGCTCTCTGCAGTATATGTGAATAATTTCACCATCTTGATTCCTTATGACTCCTCGAATAACTGTTGTTCCGGGGTTCCCCCTTGATGCACCATCAAAGTTGAGCTTCAGAATTCCCTCCGGCGGACAGTTCCACTGGGTGACTTCTGAGTTTAGTAGTTGTTGGCGTCCCGGCGACGTGCTGCTTTGGTTCGCTTCCAAACGAAAGCGTTTGAGGATGTGTAAGTCCCGATCTGAAATCTTCTCTGTAGGATCCATTTTACATTTCGTTTGAATAAGCTGTTGAATGTTGGTTAAAATCGTTTCTTTAGAGTGCTCTGTATCTCTGTGTTCATCCTGGAAGATTCGTCTGTTGCGCTCTTTCCAGATTGTCCATAGAATGAAGCCATGCGTGGTTTTCCATATACCGTTAACCCTTTGGTTATTGGAAAAGTTATGTTGCCAATTGAGGATGGTGTTATGGATGGACCCTCTGTCTTTGTTGGAATCACTTAAACTTTCCTCCACCCAGTTCCATAGATGATTTGCCCATTCACATGAATTGAACAAGTGATTTATTGTCTCTTCTTCAACTAAGCACATTGGGCATCTTGAGGGTCCACTGAAATCTTTCCTTCGTAACTTATCCCATGTTAAGGTTCTGTTCCGCATCATAAGCCAAAGGAAAGTCTTGATTTTTGGCCAAAATAGGCTGTCCCAGACCTTATTGTTCCATGGTACTGCCTCCTCCTGCTCAGCTTTAACCATTATTTCCCTTGCTTCTTTTAATGAGAAGTTGCCACTACCTCTCCAACCCCATCTAAGCTTGTCTTCTTCTTCTGCTATTCGTATCTTTCTTTTTTTCATTTTGTCATTGATCTGTTGTGTGATTTCATTTCTTTCGTCGTGGTTGTCGTTGCTGAGATTAATCCATTCCCTCCATATGGGGTCCCTGTTATCCCGATTCCAGTAGTGGTGGACTTGGTGCTTGCCCTCATTTTGGTTGGATATTTTGAGCAGCGATAGTTCAGGGGTTTCTAGTTTTGGGAGTTGCTGCCAAGCATCCTCCCAGAACAAGGCTAGCCTACCATTGCGAATTTCCTAGAAGCAATTCTCCTGTATTATGCTCCGGTTGTTACGCGCAAGGTTCCAAATGGGTGAGCCTTTCGGGACCTCTTGCAGTCTGATCATGTCCGGAATATTGCAATTGGGAGTGTACTTTTCTTTTCAATATCTAGCCCACGGCAGATTGGGCTCTTTTATCCATCTCCACCATAGTTTAGCGCCACAGGTTCTGTTGAAAATTAATGGGTCTACGAGATTTAGACCCCCCATGGATTTTGGCTTGCATAGCTTATTCCAAGCTACCAAAGCCCATTTCTTCTTATCTCCATTGCCGTTCCACAGGAAGGATCTCTGAATGTTCCTTATTTGCTGAAGAATTCCCTTGGGAGCTGGTAGCATAGACAGTAGGTACTGTGGTATGGCCTGTAACACTGTCTTAGTTAAAACTAAACGGCCAGCAAAGTTTAAAGCCCTGTGTGTCCAGTGTTTGTATTTCTTCTCCATGCTGGCTAGCACCTTCTCCCAGTGTGTTTTCTGCCAGGGTTTGAGAGTGAGGGGAGCCCCTAGATACCTCGATGGCAAATTGCCAATTCTAAAACCAAGAAGCTGAGATAGATGAGCTTGAATAGCTGGATGAGTGTGAAAAAAGAAGATCGTTGATTTGGCAAAATTTATTTCCATTCCCGAGGCTTTACTAAAAATATCTAAGAGATGCCTGAAAGCCATGGCCTCTTTGACTGTTGGGATTCCATATAACATTGTATCATCCACGAACTGTTGATGCATGGTTGCCGGTAGAGTTCTTATCGGTTGAAGACCCTTAATGACTCCATCAACCCTCTTCTTGGCTATAATTCTACTAAGACCTTCCATAAGAATGACAAACAGGAATGGGGACAGAGGATCTCCCTGCCTTATTCCCCGCAAGGGTGAGAAAGGTTCAGAGGGTGCTCCATTAACAAGGATGGAGAATCTCGAGGATTTGATGAGGGCTAAGACCTAGCTTATTCATTGCCTACAGAAACCAAAAGCTTCCAGTATGGCTTCAAGGTACCGCCAGCTTACCTTATCATATGCCTTAGAGAGATCAAGCTGCATCAGCATTCCTGTTTCTTTCCTTGAGTGTAGAGTGTGGATCATCTCCTGGGCCAGGAGGATATTGTCTAATATTTGCCTACCCTCTACCTAGCCCGATTGTTCTTCAGATATTATGCCCGGAAGAATCGGCTTTAATCTGTTAGCTATGACTTTTGATATTATTTTGTAAATGACATTGCATAGGGCTATAAGTCTGAACTTTTCAAGGGTATTGGCTTCCTCTTCCTTAGGTATGAGCGCTATAAAGGTTGAATTGATGGATTTTAGGATTGATCCTGATCTTCTGGAATCCTCAATCACCTCCCACACTTCCTGCTTTATAATATGCCAGCAAGCCTTGAAAAAGTTGATGGTGAAGCCATCAGGTCCTGGAGCTTTATCACTCGGCATGCTATTGACCGCTTCCTCCACTTCCCCCAGTGAAATCTCCCTCCAGAGGGCCCAGTTCTGATCAGAGTTGATAGATTTGGGTATGGATTTTAGCAATTCCTTGATGGCTTCCTCTTTGTCTAAGGGCGGTTCCTGAGCTATGGAATTGAAATGTTCCTGGAGCCAAGCTGATATGTCGTGGTGATTCTTCAGTGGTTCCCCTTCTTTATTCTTTAATTCCAGAATTTTGTTAGCACTCCTGTAGTCTAGAGCTGACCTATGGAAAAATTTAGTGTTCTACTCCCCTTCTCTTAACCATTGGATTCTAGATTTCTGTTTCCATAGGGTTTCTTCTTGTTTGCATCGCTCATGCCATTGGTGAGTTAGGCTTCTCTCCTGCTCGGCATAATCCTCATTGCTGTGCCCCGAAGCCCAGTCCTTGTGAATTTGTTCCAACTTTTCTTCTATCCGGGTTTTCTCCTTAAAGATGTCCCCAAATACTGTTATGTTCCACTCCTTTGTTTTTTCCTTGATGGCTCTTAACTTCTTCTGAAGGTTAAACATTTTGGAGCCATTACCTTCCAGGGGTTCGGACCACCGTTTCTCTACTAGCTCGAGGTAGTTGGGGTGATCTAGCCAGAATTTTTCAAATCGGAATAGTTTGTTCCTCAGAGTACCCTTCACCGCCACTGTTAGTGAAATTGGCCAGTGATCCGAGCCTCCAGTTGGGAGGATATCTGATTCAACAATGATACCATCCAGAATGATGTTCTCTAAGATCAAGAATTGATCCAAGCGGGAGGCAATCAATCTTTCTCCCCCTTGTCTGTTATTCCAAGTGAACTTGCCACTCTTGGGGAGAACATCTACTAATTTCACATTGTCAATGAAGCTGGTGAAAGCCTCCGAGTCTTTGTTTAGTTTTCTTAGACCCCCTCTCTTTTCCAGAAGGGTGGTTATCATATTGAAATCTCCCCCTATAATGCATTTGGATCTCGGATATCTAGCAATTAGTTTATTTAAGGAATTTAAGAAACTTATTTTGTCCTCTGTTCTTTGTGGCCCATATACATTAACACATAAGAAAGATTCAGAGTTACCTGTGATTTGAGCTTCCACAACAATGAAATGTTTGTTCGCTTCGGCCGAGATCATCTGAATGTCTCTTGTATTCCATAGCGTTGCTAGACCGCCTTCTTGACCTTGACTTTCTACTTCCAGATACTCTATATTCCTTCCGATATTCTTGTTTATCTTGGCCATGCTGGAGCTGCTACATTTAGTTTCTTGAATGAACATGATCTCCGGATTACACTTTTGAAATTTCGGCTTCAGAACTCTCTGTTTTGCTTGGCTGTTCAGCCCTCTGGCATTCCAAGATATAACCTTCATGATTAATTGATGGTTTTAATGGTAGGAGGAGAAGGCACTAAATGCCTTCATCTTCCCTGAGTTGATCATTATCATGCCTAGCTCCTGCAGAGCCTCACCATTTGTCCTTCTGCCTCGTCTTTTCTTTTGTTTGGTGCTAGATGAGTTCCATGTGAGACTTTTGGAGTGGATACTGCTTCCTTTTTCTACACCTAGCTTCCTATTCTGCTTTTCTAATTCTGCTTTCTGCCTGGCTATGAACAGATCATTTATCTTCCTGATTTCTTCCTCCGGTGCGTTTTCTATGCCTTGCGTTTTCCATTTCTCAGCTATGCCTGGTAGATTCATTTCTTCCCTGGCTAGCACCTCCTCCAGCTCAAGATCATCACTCCCTCCATCGCTAGTGAGCATGTCTATATCCTCCTCCTGCTCTTCGGGTATTTCCTGCATTTGGACTTCACTGACGTTCTTGTTCCCATCCTCTGCAAACCTGGTTTGTGCCTCCCTTTCCTTATTCTCCGTATCTGCTGCCTGGGTTCTAAGTCCATCCTCGGAGTCTGATTCTGGATCTAAGATCTCAAAGGTGTTGTTGTAGTTGGTTCTTCCTGTTCCAACCTTGTTTATTCGTCTTATATTGGCTCTCTGTCTTGACCTTGGTGTAATGAAGTTGTCTTTGGCCTTATTCCCCTGCTCCATTTTAGTGTCTTCCTCCTTCTTGTTCATTGGGCATTCCCGAATAAGGTGTCCGTGCTCGTGACACTTGCGACATCGAAATGGGATCTGCTCATAGTCTATTGCCTGGAAGTAGTCTTCATCTCTGTATTCAAGCCATAACCCTTCATGAAATGCTCCCGAGACATCCATTTCAACGCATATTCTTGCGCATGAGGTGTATTTCTTTTGCAGGGCTGCTTCAGAGGCTTTGATGAAGGTGCCCAGCCGATCTCCTATTTGCTTGAGAGCATTTGATCCCCAATAATCTATTGGGAGGGAGAATAGTCTAATCCAAACTGGAACTTGAGTGAAAGTTTCTTTTTCTGGGGTAAAGTTTTCCTTCCATGGTCGCATATACAGTCCAGCCGAGGCCATGAAATATGGGCCTCCATCAAAAATCCTGTCCTTGTCTTCCAGGTTGGTAAAAACCACAGTGAAGAAGCCTTTAGCTACCAGGTGTAATTTGACATCCCCTTTGGGTTTCCATTGCTGCCTAATCCATTGAAATAGGGCCCTTTCCGTTGGCCACATGCCCATAAATTTGCAGATGACTGCGTGTTCAGTCATATGATCTCGATAGGCTTGTATCTCCGGATCCGTGATGACAACCCTTAGGTTATCAGGTTTTATTGGTTTGCAGATCTCATTCATTGGGGGATTCTTCTTGTGGCTTGAGCTTGTGTCCCCTGTCGTTCCTTTGTTCTCCCTCCGATTGTCTGCATTCTCCCGCTCTTCTTCTGCCCGTTTTCCTTTATTATCTGTTATTTTTTGTCCTGTTGTGGATTTGTTTTCATTATTTTCTGTCCTGTCATCTCCTGCTCCTCTGGCTTCTGTGTTGCTGTCTTGATCATTGCCTTCTGCTTGTTTTTTCTTCTTGTTTGTTTCGCCAGGCTGCTTGAAGCCATCATACCCCGTGATTCTGACTCCTTCGCTTACGTTTTTCCTCTGCTTTTGCATGATTATTTGTTTAAAAGAAGAGGTCCCCATGGACCCCTCTGCCTCCATCTGGGCGGTCAGCTCTTGACCCTTTTTGAACAGAGCTGTAAATCGGGTTCTGTGCACTGCCAGGTCTGAAGCGATATCAGTTTCTCAGAGAACTAGGGTTTCCGAACCAAACCATTCATGCATACAAATGTTATCTCGGGGCTCATTTCCTATCATTGTGTGTATGAATTTGCATTACTATAGTCAATCTTTAGAGAAAAAAATTATTTAAACGTGTTTGACTATATTAAAAATCTTAATACCACAAAATTTTCCCTTTAAATGGTTTAATTATGATTAAGGCACAAACGAAAGGGGTTGATAAAAAAATTTGGTGGCATCAAATCACCCACTCCTTGGAATAATTTCATAAGCAATGGAGGTAGTTGAGATATGTGCCAAGCTAACATTAACGTAAATTACATGTAGTTGCATTAAACTAAACCATAACACTAATGAAATAACTTCTCGTCACATGTCACATGAAATTATAGAGGGAGGTCTATCCACCCCACACCACTATTAATCATTGTGTGGGTAAGATAATGCACGATATTAGTGACAATTTATAACGAGTTAGGTTTATATGGAAAATGTGACTTAATCTAATAATTTCATTAAGGCATCTCTCAAACCATAGTGACCAAGATGGAACTCAATAATGAGGTTAGGATTTAGAAGGAATGCACATAGTAGTAATTCAAATAGAAATTATGTAGGATATATTAGAGTTGGAAATTACAGGCTACTTGTAGGATGAATTTGGAAACTCTTGACTATGGGAAAGGAAAGAAAATGAAGAGTAGTGTTGTGCTTCAAAAGGTAATTATATAGGTTAGATTGACTATAGGAAACCTGAGCTTAAAATTGAGAGTAATGGAACATAAGGATCCTAATTCTTGCGCATTTTGTGAAATTACAGAGTTGGAGAAGCTAGTAGGGGCTTGGAAAGTTGGTATGACAGAGATGAAGACAATTATTAATGGGACAATATGCAAAAAGAGAGGTGGGAGATAGGGAGATACATAGAAATTATCTTGATATTAGAAGTGGTGCAAGCACAAAAGAAAGAAATCATAGTCTTGAAGGTAGAATTTGTTTTGCTCAAGCACACCATTAATGAATTAACCATCATTCAAAGCATGGTCCCACTTAGGATGCTTCTCTTTGTGCATTCAATGAGAAACAAGGATGTAGACTCAGTGTAACAACTGATGTTTCTAGGCAAGGAATTGGGAATGTACGAAGTAGTCAACATAGAGTTCAAGTTGTAATGAACACAACAAGTTTACATTAACTTTATGTGCTTTAGAATCAACAATTTAGTAGGTTCCTTTGCTACAATATACTACAATAGCAAAGGACAAAATTCAAGTTTTGGAATTAGATATGGTGTCATAGATTTCAAAATGCAACTTGTTAAATTGTTATTACCTCTTTTTGAAAGACGAGAATTGGCTACGTACTACTTTGTGAAAGAATTTGTTTGCAACATTTAGATAAGAAAAAATGTAACCATTTCCATTAAAAAAAGTTAACATATTGAAAATTACATATTTTGCAAAACATGACTGTAAAAAAATGCCCTTTTTATTTTCTAGGAAATTTGCATTTTTTTTGTTGTAGTTTAGAATTTCTATTAATCAAAATTCCAAATGTAAAGAATAAATGATTTTAACGAGTAACACCATTGTTGTCTAACTTAATAGTTGTCACAAAACTATCTAAAGACTAGAGATATTCCTAACATGAGACCTATTATCTATAAATCCTAAGCCTACTCATCAAGAAACTAGGCATTTCAAAATTTAACACAGTGACCAATGACATATACACAAAATTTCCAAGTTTATGTAGAGATCGTGCCATTTCTAAAAACCAAAATTCTTTGTGAATTGACTTAACCCAAGAAACATAAAACACATAAACTAATGCAAACATAAAACTAGACTTGGTTGAAATCCATGGCTACTAGTGCATCCTCTGGAATGTCAAATTGGGTGCTTCTTGAAACCCATTTGGGTCTCTCAAATGAGGCAACCCCCATACTTTTTCACCATCCATTTGGAGAGGGCCAACAAAATGCATCCTTGTTTTTCCACTCCATCTAGTCGAGCATGCAAGTCTCTTCGGTCTACCTCTTGTACAACAAGGGCATGAGCTACAAATGTATTGGTATGCTAGTATAACTATATTTTTATAAATTACTTTATATCTCGATTCTCCATATATGATAGAATATTCATTACCTCCTCTAAAATCTCCTCATTCTCAACAGCTTCTCAATCAATTTTTACCTCTACTTCTAGATGCCTTATTTCCTACCTCAATGTTGGGGAGGTCGAGCTAAAGAAAGCTTGTGTAACATCTCTTGCAAAACCTGTGCACAATTTTTATGAACTATAGGGTATCCTCTATGACTAGGTTGAGGACCCATTGAAATCGGGAAGTTCACTCTACAATTCAATTGGAATCTTAGCAGAGGGGATAGTATATTGTTGATCAAAGATGAGAGAAACAAATCAGAGCCTACATGGGCTAAGTTTCTGGCAATAACCATTCGCCACAGCCAAAGCTAGTTTATTGACCACATCATTCTATCAACTTTGTGCATCATTGTTTTGAAAGCCATGTTAATCAACATATGAATCGAGTGTCTCCTTAATGGAGGAGCTAGTACAAAACCCCCATGTTTCCATTAATACCACACCATGCATGACTTAGGTGAAATAAAGAATGGTGCATGGCCTAGCTTTGCGGGTTGTTGTCATTCCACCTCACCCCTTGTCCTTTACCCACTACCTACACACCATGCGAGTAAAAAATGTTGCAAAGTTAGAAATATTTTCATTGTTATAAAAAAGGAAACAAAATTAATTAAATGTAATTTTAATATCATGTATAATTAAACACAATATTTATACTAATTTTAAAATATATTTACAAATACACAACATAAATATGATTTTTAATAAATATCCATAACACAAAATCGAAAGTACAAAGTCACCTTACTTGCAGTAAGAGAATTTCTACACTTTCTTTCCCCTTAGAAAAATGTGTCCGAAGGAAACCTCTAAGCACATTGGGAATATGATATCCAATGTAAAACAGGCTACATGGACTATTTTACGCTAACTTGACATGGACGTCGAGTAAAGCTTGTTGCCTAAAAATCTAGGTGGTCTTGTCAGAGGCCTCACAAAATGAGGGCTAGCCAAGATACAATAATGTGGTGGAGGCCACTATCACCTCAACACTCCGCCTCTTTCTCTTTAGTGAAGTTTCGCCACAAGGGAGGCTTCTCAGTAGAAGTCACCTAATAGATATTCTAAGGTAATAGCTCAAAGGTGACAATTTTAATAGGCTTAGGTAGGGCACTCAAAATAAGAACAAGGCTCAATTTAATGAGATAAGGAATAATGTACCCTCCAATGAACCCGCCAATAGTACTTATAGCCTAGGATCTGAGTAATATGCTACAAAAGTGGCACACTTAGGCATATAAGACCAAGAAAAGCCTTGCAATATATGTATGATCAACAAGAAGGAGTCACTAGCTTTTGAAAAGCCCTAAGTTGAAGCTTTAATGCTAAACTATGGTTTTCATATGGCAAAATTACCTAGGGCACGTGATGTCAGCTTAGGGAAGTAATAAAATAAGATTAGATTACATCATCAAATTGGAGAGGCAAAAAAGAAAAAACTACTTTTTCAACTCGTATTTTCAACTTATCTCCCTATGGGCTTACTCAAATTTCAAGCGGGAACACTCATTGGATGCATAATTTGATTGCTCATTCAAGGAGTACCCATGTTGCATAGTTTCGATGTACCTTGCTACACGAAAAATGAGAAATACATGAAAAACGTGATTGCAATCACGTTTTTCATGTATTTCTCATTTTCGTGTAGCGGGGTCCACTGCAATAGTATACAATTTCTTGCAATAATCTTCTAATTTGATCAACTTATCATTTAGATATACCAATCCTGGTAGTCCCTTTTGATTTAACACATTAAACTTTGAATGAAACCTTTGGACAACAATATCTAGGGTTTGACATTTTGTTTCTAATTGGTTAATCACATTCCTCTTTTTTATTTTATTTTTTTTATCTTCAGTAGTTCTCTCTTTGGAGAGTACCCCTCAGTGCACAACAATGTAGTTGTCTTGAATCCATTTCTTTAGAAGGAGAATTAGCTTTTGAATGGAGGAACTTCACCAAATCATTGCAGGAATATTTGATTTCCATATCTGATTTAGAAGACCTCCTATTTTGGTCTCAAATCCAAAGAGAGGACTATTCTCCAAAATTGGGCTATCAAGCTCTAGTTGTCACTCATAATGACCCATAGCCTCCTTGGTGGGAAAATCAACTTTGGAAATTATCTTTTCCCCCAAGAGGGAAGATTTCAATGTTATAAGGTCCAAATAGCAAGAAAAGCCTCAAAACTAGCCAACAACTTGACCCTAGTTGAATTCATCCCTATGCCCTAACCCTAACAACTTGCCTTGAAGGGTTGAAATTAATAGAGAGTGAGGAAATAATAAATTTGTAGTAGTGTTTGATCATCTATGTGGAAGCTAGTGCCTACTTATTGGGTGATGGAGGTTGAAGGAAAAATTACTATGGAGATATCAAACCTTAAAATGGAGTAAGGGGGGAAACCTTATTTTTCCTCTTTCAAAACCCTGTCTATCACTCAATAGAGGGATACAAGCATGATAAAATATCTCTAGGAGGTTCTCAAGGGGTTTTCAATATTATTTTATTAAGGCATACAATATTCCATCACAATTTCATATATGTAATTATATAAGGAACATAGAAACCCTAACAAAATAGATTGCATGTAATAAATATAAAAGATATTTAATGACAAAAATACTCACAAGATATCCACGAAAAATCCTTCATTATCCCAAAGTGATGTCTCCATAACAAGGACTAGTTTCCAATAGCAAAATTATCCACAAAGATCACATCTCCACAAGAACAACAAGCTATAAGTGCTAGGCTGAAATCTCTAAGAGGGTCAAAATAGTCCACAACTTGTAATAAAATGAAATGTGAGGTGACTTATATTTATATGAGGTCTACCTCACCTAATTTTAGCTAATGAGGTCCCTAAACAAGTTTGATAATGAGTAAACATAAAATAATCCTTGGGTTACAAGCAAACCCACTAACTCAATATGAAATAATGTCAAAATAGACCTAGACATGCGAGCGATAAGCCTCTAATATGATGACATCGTGCCCTTTTTTGGCTCTAAATGCTAAGTAATGGTGAATAGGAGGTTGGAGGTGTCTCCAAGCATCGTGGTCATCCATTATTTGGGGAGTAGTCCTCAAATCCAACCTCAAATTTATTCCAAATGTCCCAAATCAAGCTAAGGTGGCCCTACGTTATCTCCATGGGTTTCCAATGGTCAACACAATGCTTCCTTTCTCCATTGTCAGGGCTCCATAAAGTGTAACAAGCCCTCCGTAGCCATCTCATGGAAGATCCTCCTCATCTAGGCTCTCAATCATGGCTTTCCCATTAGGTAGTGTCAAGGCTAGCCTAGGGGCATGCTGGGTCCAATGGTGTAACCAGCAAGAATCCTCTATGCTAGGAAAAAGAACATCGACATCCTGGGTCTTAGGGGTACTCTGGGATGTGCACGATATGCTCAATTCATTGTATTGCCCAATGATTTGATGTAAGTGGGAAACACTGCATCTACTAAGTCATCAACCTCTCTGTAGGGCCTAGGTACCTATGGAGTGGGTGCCCTCAAGGGTTGTGCTGGTACATACCACCTAGAAAAACCAACTTAAACTAAGTCAAAGAAATTATTCATTATACACTGAGATCATATAAGCATATAAATGGAACAAACTTGTATTTTAAGGGCATATGAATACTTCAAATTGGGATCACCTTCCAATACTAACTAGACCAAATCTCGTAAAGTTGTTCCCTACCTTGGTAGGGTTGGAGAATTGGAAAAACTATTAGTTGCTGCCAACACGTAAGGGGAGGTGGTATTTTCAAGGTTAACCCTTCAATCAATGAGGGTTATTGTAAATGAGTGGCAATGGAAGGGAAATTCTTAATGGCGAAGTGCCATGATCAAGGTGACTAGCTAATAGGAGTCCAAATCTTAAGTGTATAGATGTAATGGAGGGAGAAATTGTGGAGGCATGTGTTACCCTGCTTGGCCTACTTTTTCCACCCTCTAGTGCGCATTTTACCTTTTTTTTTTAATAATGTTGATATTTTGGGTGCATAACTCAAGTGGTAGAGCTTGATTTTTATGATGTAACATTTATTTTTACCCCTTAGGATGGGATAATTTATTGCTTATCAAGGTTGGGACATAAAGGGCTCCTTTTGATGAAAATGAGCATCAAGTGGTTAGGAACCAAGTGATGGATAATGAGTGGAGCTCATGCTAGGCTTTTTCCCATGCACCAATTTATGTCTTGGCCATCTTTTTTGTTTCTTTCATTGTGGCCATCTTATGCTTTTCCATTGTTGTAATTACATAAACCTCTAGGGAAATGTTTCCCAACCCTACTCAAGGGTGTGGATAAGGAGATGCCAAATCCAAATGAACCAATGAAAAATTGGGCCCGTAGAATGGAGATGGTATATAAGCAGTTTTTTAATGTGACATCAAGTATGGTGTAATGGAGAATGAACACGCTATTCCAATCCATGTTTTCCAATTAGTGCCCCTCTTATAGATCTAAGGCCTCAATGGAGGTACCATTGGTCTAGGGCTAAAGATTAACTGCCCTGGTAAGATGGGAGAACATATTTACAATCAAGATCAGTCAATCTTCAATATGACCCATTTATCCATACTAGATGCCCAAAACAATAAGTATAAGCACCCAATTGAAAATTGATCGAAGTGCCTATTGAGTAGCAACACATCGTCATTTAAGAGGAATTTTTGGTGGTGAGAGGTGCATGGTTGATGTAGGTGGTGAAGGCATATGGCATATCATCTTCCAGAAGTGAATGTCAGGGGTTGTTGGCTATCAAATGTAGGGGAAAAGTTTTCTCCAATGGGTTACCCATTTTGGTGGGTAACAAGGCCCACATAGGCAAATACAACCAACACTAGAAATTAACACTAAGATCTCATGCTTTCTATTCAAAATTCTCAACCACTTGAGCTAACTCACTAGGCTAGATTTGTTCCTTTTTATTTTCAAATTTAATTGATTTTTATTTTTTTAATATTTTAAAAGATGATCTTTAAGTTATATATATATATAAAATAAAAATACATCACTAATATTAGGGGCAATAGGTGTAATGGATCATCTATTACCTAGGGAGGATAAAAGGAGATGGAGTTTTCCTCATACTTAGGAATGATAATAAACATTTATATGAAAGCACTAGTGGTGGAACTCAACCATGTGATGGAATAAGTGGAAAGAATGATTTGAACTACATACTTGGGAAGTTAACCATACCAAAGACTAGTGTGTAATTGATACAACAACCCATACATTATAAATGAGGGAATGGGAGATTAAAGTAAGGTCCTTCATATTAATACATGGGAGGAAGCAATTAGAAATGACCTCATAATTAATCTCTCTGCAATCTCTAGTTGCTTTTGTTGTAATTCACATTAATCTCCCTTGTGAGGTAGTTTTATTAACCCCTTAGGGTTCTCTCCCTTTATGATTTCTTTCTAACCCAACAAAATCCTCTAAAAAAAGTGCACATCCAACTAGCGGGCTTGATAAGAGCTTCCAAAAAAGCCAATCATACAATCAAAACTTTATATTAAACCTTTCGCATGTTCACATCCAATATTGATCTAAACTATCAAGTCAAGTTGATTGTGGTCGCCAGATCCATCAAACACACATATTTGGTTTAAACTTCTATCATCTTCAAGTTTAATATTGATCTATACCATTGGATTGATTCAATCATGGTCATTAGATCCATTGGATGCAAATGTTTGGGTTAATCTACAATCATTGTTTAGTCCAATATTGATTTGGACTATTGATTTGCTTGGATGTCGGCCATCGGATCTATTAGGGAAGTAAGTTGTTGGGGAATGTCATGCATGACTCAATTCGACATGGATCATGGATCATTGATATACTTTTAAATCAATTGTGAGACATGTAGATGTGTAAGTCGCACAATCCAGGATAAAGGTAGGGAATGAACCCCGCTTACTAATAAAAGGGTACCACATGGAAGAGTGGTAGATGAAGTGGGACCCTCCCATTTTAGCAAAGGTCCGAAAGGTTCCAAGTTACCGTGGGGCGTAGGTGGGGCATAAAGACAAAGAGTGTGACATAAAATAGTTTGCCTGGGTGCCAAGTGTCTAAGAAAGGCATGTAATCTCAGTTTGCATCTAATGAGAATTGAGGGGTATATATATACTTGTACTTTCCAATTGATATGTGGGTGCATAGAGATAGTCCATATACCTGCTAACAATTACATTATAGAGTTGCAAAGGATTTTAACCAATTTACGGTGCTACAGTAACATAAAAACTATGTAATTTCTCAAAATTTTAACTAGATTTTTAGGTCATTAACTTGCAGGGCATTTTCTAAGTCCTAAATGACGTTTTTTCTAGAAGTGTTTGTAGCTTAAATGAAAGAGCTTAGAGAGAGATTTCCAATGAGATAGTACAACTACAAAACATAGTCAATATGAGAGAATTATGCCTAAAATAGTAAA
The DNA here is from genome assembly GCA_000404065.3 of Pinus taeda. NCBI lineage: Eukaryota > Viridiplantae > Streptophyta > Pinopsida > Pinales > Pinaceae > Pinus > Pinus taeda. Next base: position 106,071 of record APFE030664555.1, read on the forward strand.
GTGGAAAAATTAGACACCAATTTACTTCCAGGAAGCATAACTTGTAGCTCGTGGCTTATAATGGGACATAGAAGTAATCAATAGAAAGCTCTTGGATAATATAACACAACCAAGGAGTCAAAATATAAATATTAGGATACAAATTATTAAGAAATTAGCCAAAAAGTGAAATAACATAATAGGGGCAGTTGCACAAATTGGCCAAAAATTCAATAGGCCATAACTTTCAACCTATAAATCAGAATTAGATAAGTATGCAATCAACGAAAGCTATTTAGGAGTAGAATACATTGACTAGCCCATAATTTATATTCGGGTAGAACATTTTCTCAAGAAAATGAAAGAAGGCATTTGGTGGCCTACAAGAGTCGATTCAACATGAGGACAAGAGTGTGCAAGATGCTTAGGGGTCTTACAACTAGGAAGAGGTAGAAAATTTTGAACAGTATTGTCACTGATGCCAACATCGGGTCTTGAATGCTCTCAATATTTGTCTGGATTGCATCAGTTGAAGCTCCAATAATCGAGAAGCCTTGGAAACTCTAGAAGCTCCTTATTGAAGATTTTAAGATTGAAGATAAGTGTATCTGATCAAAATACGAACACCAGTTAATGCTCCTCATCATGCTGACTCTAACGGTATATGGTATGCCTCATGGCTCATTACAATTTGTGAGATATGCCCTTCGAAAGGCTAAAAACCCAACTTGTGGGCAAAAACCGCAAAGAGAGATGACATGGCAACATGTCAATAGTTCATGGGACTGGAAGAATTTCCATGGAAGCTCTAAGTACATTAATTATAGTTGAAGTCTCTTGAAGCAATATTTATCAAAGGACAAAATTCAAAATCTATACATTTGTTTGGTCTGAAGACTTTTGGCTCAAGCCAAATTTAAATTGAATTTTTTTGGTGCCAAAATTTGAATTTTTAAAAAATTAAATTATCCCTACAAACGTTAAGTTGGTTCACCCATTGGAGGCACCCATTTAGCCAAAGAGAAAACTATGAAAGAGTCATCTTGTCTCACCTCTTGTGCATGGATCCAATACTATTCTTTGTGTATTCGAGTTGTGAGTTTTCTCAACCTTGTGGAGAAGAGGCTAGTCTAACGATCTATGTATTATTTGATCTCTAAGGAGTAACGAAGGGTGTATGATTGCTATTGCAGGTGAATACTCTAAGGCATCATTGGTCTTTGTGATCTGGGCTAGTTTTGCAAATATGAGAGGCTCAGATTTCCGTAGAGCAGAAGTTCGGTCCTATGGAAGCCCTCCAAGATGTGACTTATGGCATTGTTTTCTCTGTGATAATTCAACTCTGAGATGTAAGGAATATCTCAGCCCTGTGATGCAAGGAATATCTCGGCCCAGTGGAATTTAAGAAGGTTTTTGCTTAATTCTTCAAGTTCTTGCAGACTTCACCATCACATTTGAAACTGGAGCAAGATATACTGACTCTTCCGGAACAGAGTGGAGGATTTAAACTTCTGGGCAGTGTTCCAATGACATAACAATTATTATCTATTGGAACTACTCGCTATTGGAACTGTTCGCAGTACATTTTTTGGGAAAAATAATCACAACTTTGCACACAAAAGTTGTTAAGTACATGCATGAAGTTTCTGAAGCAGTCATATAACACACTCTACGATTTGAGGTTCTTTTCTCTGCAGCACAACTAAGTTGAGGAACTTGCATAAGGTTTGGCATATCAAAGTGTTAGGAAATTCGATTACTGCTTGCACTTATTATTATTATGAAATTGCGAAAGAAGCTTAAGAGAAATTGCGGCCTTGATCTATGTTCATCGCATTGTATGATGTGTACACAATCTGAAGTTTGGTCCTGCATTTTTCATACAGATTCGAGCCTTCACTCACTATTGTTGACCTTCGTTTCGAGGTTTGAGGAGTGTCTTGACGTTTGAATCAAATGACACGTTCATATGCACAATCCCACAGTTTGGTGAGGGTGTCTTATCAACTTGGGGTAGGGTTTAAAGATATCATTATCTCATTGTACATTTGCACATATACTTAACTTAGAGATTATGCAGTGAGGTCTTGAATGTTGGTCTAGGGTTATGTCACTTCAGATTGACAATGACATGTATTAATTTTTGATATGTATCATTGAGTAATATTATCTTGATGAGTTGATGAGAAGAGGCATCAATATAAAATACTTAAAGGTATACATAGAAATCTAAGTAATCCAGTGTCTACAAGGGATGGGACAATGGCTCAGACACATATTATTGACATGTGATACAAGAGCTTGAAGACATTATTATTGAGTAGATTGTTTGCATAATGACTAGGTAGAATCATTACAGCATTGTGATTTGACTATGCATATGTAACCGAGAGTTTGAGATAGAGATTCCTTGTATTTTTGAATGATGGAAAATGTTTGACAGTGCCTGGGGTTTGTCAGTTGATGTCATATCTCTTGTAGTATAATGGTGACATTCTGCTAGAGTTTATCATGTTTTCACTAATCTAATGAGCAATTTCATTAGCTGAGTGGACAACTATTGAATGTCGAGGCTAGGCTGGTCATTAGATGATAACGTTGTAGTTGATTGATACATTGTTATGGTTTATATAATAGTGAGCATGTGTTTATTGCCTTTAATGAGCTAAGTGTGTTGACGATGGTGACTTTGCAATATTGTTTTTGGAATTCTCAGTTTACTTGCATATGGATGATCTAAGTAGCTATGGTTTGAGATAGTAGAATGACATATATATTTGATTTGTTGCATTGCCAGGGTTTGAGCATTGATGACAGGTTCTTAGCTGATAGGATTTGTATGTTGAGGAGGGTTTATGCCACCAAGATTTGACCAGTTACTCACTATATTTGACACTTGTATTCAGATGGTTTGTCACTGATGTATGATGCTACTATCTGACAGAGAAATATACATGTTGAAACAAGGTTTTGGAAAAATTATTTATGCAAGTTTTGCAGAGATATGAGAAGTATAACTATGGTTTGATGTGTAGTTTGAACAAAGGAAGAATTGTTTAACAATTTCTCGTATTACAATTTCTTTTGTATTGATATGAGCACAAGTGGGTCTAGTATGAAAATTGTGAAACGTGGTCCGTTGGTTGATCAGGGTGGCAAGGTGTAACATCCACCCCACATTTACTTGCTTTTACAAGATCATCAGGGTAAACATGAGCTGATAGTTACTATGAATGACCCAACCTCCAAGATTCTGTTATGGAAATGGCGTCCACTTGTCAACTTACTAAAACCATCTAGAGACACATGATCACCTAGTTATTAAGCAATTTCCCACCGGCGACCCTTTCTCTGAATTTGAAACACTTTCACCTTGACTTTACAACCTAGCCACATGCATGAATATTAGTCCATGCAGCCAGAGGCCTCCAGTCTCACATACAACACGACCTCAGTATGGGTACAACAAAAAAATTCCAGTTATGTGCCTACCGATAAAGACTCTGTTCCAGATTTTTAGGGCTAGCCTACAAGCCAACTGCCCAGAACTCTATTAGTCATTTGTATGAGGCTTCAAAGTTTGTTTCCAAGCTTTGATCTTACTCAAGCTTTCCAAATGCATAATAATCATTTATACAAACACTTGATAAACATGGTACATGTAGGTCATGAATGCATAATTGTTCACTATTTCATTGGTTTCATCAAAAAATCATCAAGAAGGCACAATGCCCTCTCATACTAGCTGCAACACACACTTATAGCTTATGCATTCATATACTATTCCATAGCTTGTCAAATCCTGAACAAGATAAATAACAAGAGCACATCATATACTGAGAAATATATCATGCATGTAACTAACATTTAACCAGAACAAATCTATGACAAACCAGTCATAAGATCAACATAATAACCAATACTTGTGCTCATTGATCTCAATAAGAAATAACATATAATAACACATGCATAAAACCAACCAAGTAAGGTACTTTCATGTACCACCCAACCATAGATTGGGCTTGTTGTACCTTGGAATACAACCTCTGGCTGAGGAGGTCAGTGCCCAAGACATTCATTAAGGACTGTGATGAAATTAATTTGTTGTCCCATTTTTAAAACCCCAGAAAATTTAATTATGTAAACAATATTTCTTAATCTTATGTGGGAAAAGCAGTCTTTCAAAGTGGCCTTCTGATGTTGAATATGATTTAAATGGTTGTATAGTGAGAAAAGGATGATGAAAAGCTTTAAATAATAGGTTGCTTAATGCATAATCTTTTGTCTTTGACTTTAGAAGAAATATGTAGTTTAACATGAAATGAAATACAGAAAATAGAAGCGCATAATTAAGGTTCTTTTAACTTTAACTCACAGGAATCAAATTTTGAAGAACTGTAAAGCTAAAGGCCAACAACTTCTTTACTCTCTTCAATACCAGGAAAAACATTAAGATGAAATGATAACAAGAAACAAGAAACACATATCATACTCAACAAATGTCTGGAATCACTTTGAAGTCTTTCTTTAAATCAACAAGAAGATTGAGAATACAAGTAATTTTTGCCTCTGAGGTCCAAAAATTAGAACCCTCACTTCTCTTTCTAACTTGTTTTTAATATAAAATTTCAAAAAGGGACAGTTATGAAACTGTCAACTACCAAAAAATGATAACCTCTCAAACTACTTTGAAATTACTTGTTCTTTCAAACATTACATTCTTAAATACATACATCATTTCATAAATATTGATAAAATAATGTTGCACAACAGGTGGCATCAGTGCACTGAGTAAGCTGGGACTCTGGTGCAGTTGAAGGTCCAAATTTTTTACTTGTTGCTGTTGGTGACATCCATTCTCTGCATTTTTTCCAAATATTTGTGTATGAACTTGGACTCTTGACAAACCTAGTATGTGCCATCTTGAAATTTGTGATCTTGTTGTATGTTGGCTTGTCAACAAAGAGGGTTCTCATTAACCACTGGAAATCTATATATAAATAGTTCACAATTGTTGCTCCCTTAAGCATTGTTGTTTTCTCATGAGTAGAACTAATTTTTCTCTTAGCCTCCACTAGTAAAGTTTCATAGGTCTCCCAGGGTAATAAATTTCCTTGTTGGTCCCAACATGAAGGCAAACCTGCTATAGTCCTCTTATCAAAATCAGTGTTGAATTTCAACACAACTTCTTTAACCTATGACAATTTTATTTCTGTTGTCTTCCTGTATAAGTTTTTTACAATCATTTTATTAATTTCCAAGACATAATCAGTTCTGTCTTCAACTCCTAATTCCCTTAACTGTTGTGAAGACCTTGAGTTAAGGAAATCAATAATTTTCTTAGCAAAATGAGCTCGTTATTGTAACTTTTTCTTGTTGGCAGTACTTAAATTTTCCAAGTCTCTGACAATGATTTTCTCCTCTGCAACTATAAGCAAGGATTCCTGAATATTCCTTATAGAATGAATTATACCATTCCACATAATCTCTCTTGCTTTAATAAGGGACATATTTCCCTTCAATTTTTCCTTTAGTTCTTTGATTTCTTGTGAAGCAGTCTGAAAGTCATTTCTACACTTCAAAGTATTTTCTTGGGACATAGCAAACTCCCTTTCAATGGATTTTATAATTTTCAGAGCATTATCATAACCTCTCTGAATCTTCTTCATTTCATTTTCAAATATTTGCAGCTCAATCATTACTCTGGTTAATTTGTCAGTTGGTTCTTCAGAATCTGGTTGTACTAGGATAGTACAAACATGAGAGTCAATTTTATGTTGTAAAACAAAATTCATCTCCTTTAGCTTGGCAATTTCATCATTTCTTTGTAAGAGTTCATTAGTCAAAGTTTCGTTTTCTTTTTCCACTTGTGCTACTTCTGAAGCCATAAGATGTTCCATTGAAGGTAACTTCAATTTATTTCTAAGCACCTAAATCTTTGTTTCATCTCCTTGCAATAATTTCTGAACAACACTTCTAACTTCTTGATTCACACCAATTTTAACAATCAATTTCTTCAACTTCTCATTTTGAGTGGTCAAAGCTCTAGAACTTGCTTTTTCTAGTTTTAATTGATTAATCACTTTTTTCTAACAAAGCTTCAGCTTTGCTAGCATCTAAGGAACCTTTGTTCAAATCACTATATATTAACTCCCTAGTCTGCCTATGTAAATTAATTTTGTTAGGTAGTGGGATATCTCTAGCATCTACTATCAAGTTAATAGTCTTGAAACCTGATGAAGAAGAGACATACAAAGTAGAGGGGTGAGAGAAAGATAGCTTTAGTCTGAGATGGACTGAGCTTCTAATTGGGACTCCATGATTTCTTTGACTTTTATGTTCCTTTCTTCAATATGAGAACATAATTGTTTTATAATTGGAGCAAAACTCTAAGAAGCCTCTTCTGGAACAGGGGAAGAAGTTGTAAAAATAACTTCCCCCAACTGCAATTGAAAACCTACTGTCCGTAAAGAACTCCCCCCCTCAGATAACTTAATCCTCTTAGAGCCTTTATCTGCTTCTTCTTCCAAGTCAATAACATATCCACTGCCTCTTTTCAAATTATTTTCACTTGGATGGGGAGTTTCAACCTCCATCCCTCCTGATAGACTGGTTTGTCCTCCATTTTCTATCTTCTCGACATCTGGTCGGGGCTCATGTACATATGGAGCATAGGAATTCTCCACTCTTCTATTTGAAATAATATTGTGAGGGTCATATGCCCATTTCTCACCCAACTACAAATTTAAACCTTCAAGATTTTTTTGTACTTCTCCTATGGCTTGCCTATTATTTACAATAAAAGGTTCAACTGTCCTTGGCAATTTAAATAAATGCCCTTTATTTGTTGGAACAAAATGTACTTGATCAACATTCAAACTTTCCTTGATAAATTCTAATGAAAATAATCTCATAGGCACAAATGTGAAGAGTCTGTAGGGGGGAACTTCTGCTCCATATAATCTGATTTCTGCATAGTCTTCAAATAAAAACCAATCATCTACTTTGACATCTTTACTGAGTTGAAGAAAAGGTTGGGCCTTTAGTAGTATACAAGGTGAACGAGAACTGTTTATGATTGAATAGGCAACTGATAAAAAAGAAGTGGTGAAATACATCAACCCCTCATTATTGGCATTACTTCTTGCAAAATTTGTCCAAAACACCATTGATTGTTTGTTCTCATGAGGATGCATAATATTCAATCCCAGGAGCATAAATCTTTCAACATGAGTACATAAAAAGAGGTAAGTAACCAAAGAGGGTAATATGAAACATACAGTGAGGGAAATCTCTGTTAATTGAGACTTGACCGTCTTTTCCCAGAAAGCATGTATGTCAAAAAATATCTCAAGATTCATCATCAAACTGAACATTCCCAGGATAACTCTGTCAATAACAATTGTGTCTTCTCTTCCCAAAATCTTGGCCATAATTTGAAGAATAAGTCTGACCTTCTCAAAAAAAGTATCCAAAGGAAAATGAGTGAGTTCCAAAGGCAAATTCTTCCCTGTGGGCATTAGAAAGAAAGTTAATTTAGCAAAATTTGACCCATATAGGTTTTGAAAGGCAAACAACGAGATTTCCTTTGAGAAGGAAGTATAGGAGTTCAAAGAAGGAAAAAAAAATGCCTGCTGAATCAAAAGGGAAGACACTTGAAATATATTTTTCCCAAATTGGTTCATGACAAAATATTTTTGTGGATATAGGGCAAAGACTAGCCAATAGACAAATTCTGGGAAAACATATGTTTGAGGAATCATTGTAGCTAAAACACCAGACCTAATAGTAGAATCATACATAGGAGACTCTGCTTGGTTGAGTAGGACATGCTGGTGAAATTCTATGAAGTCTATAGAGAAAATTGGGTCAAAGACGTCCCTTTCGGTGTCCATTAATGGAATATGAGAAGAAGACCCTACTAGAATGGATTTCTTAGACATTTTGACAACTAGGATGCAAGAGATGATGTGCAAATACCTAATTAGCGATGATTGATGTTGACTGGAGCTATTACTTGTAAAATCCCAATCCACGGAAGCATAGCAAGGAACAATGATAAATGAAATGAGCAGGAGTAACAAGATTTATGGGAATAACGGAAAAATGGGAGGGAAAACAGAAATAAATGCGTACGTGGGGTGTTTGAATCAATGATGTGGTGACAAGATGGATGAGGTGATGGGTGACGTGATTGGTGAGGTGGCAGAGGAGTAATGGTGAGAAGACAATGACAACGCAGTGACAGAACGGGTAGATTATAAAACCATGCTCGTTTCTCGATGTATTACGGGGGCACACTCCTGTATGGAGGAAATCTAATGGAGCCCCCCCGTAACACTTATACACCATTGGTTTGTGGTCAGCAAAGATTTTCGAAAGCCTTTACAGAGGCATTTGGTAGGCTAACCGTTAGGCATGTAGTGCCGTCGGCTTTGCTCCATCCACTGGGCCCCTCTTGTGTTCTCCATCGCGCCCAGCAAATCAAATGACATTTAATCTCTGCCAACTTTGGTGAATGGAGACCCACCGAAATCCGCTTAATGTTAATTCTGCATTACAGCTTAATCATCGTCGCTTAATCCACCATTAAAAAATAATTAAGATTCTAAATCAAAACTTTAGTCCGATTTTTTTGTGTGTGTACATATATATATGTTTTTTTTCATACATGAAGAAAAGTAAAATGAGCTACAACAGAGCTGAACTAAATCTTTCTTTTAGCCAATCACCCTCGTGCCATATTCCAAGCATGAATGTGGGATCACATGGGATAAACTAAAACAAAACCAACGAGGGAATCCAGAGGTTAAACCACCTCCACCCTCAAGCCACCATGATTTCATCTAAACTGGCCCAGAAATCACCAAAATTAATACGAGCTCAATTGCCTCAGAATTTATTCACCATATCCATAGGAATATTCTTGTCTCCACCCACATGTTAAGATATTATGGGAGAAAACCATCTCTACCCTCAACCCCTGGGATTTCCCTGACACCACCACAACCGGATCTAAATCCACCGATAATCCAATGCCCAAGCAAAATGAAAACTCACTATACTATGGCTATCTACAAAATGAAAAAGGCAAGGTTGTACACCACTACCAATCCAGGCAAATCACGTGCCAATGAAAACAAACATGATCAATAAACCAATGCATAAACTATGCATTCACATCCCTACAAGATATACATGCATGCAACCTATTTCCTACAAAAATCCTCTTGATGATTGCCCTTTTTATGCTTGTTTTCCACCCTTGCTTACTGACGTCCAATTTTCTTCTTGCACTCCCATGCTTATATCGTGCTTTCTTGCTTGCGTCTTCCTTGTTTCCCAATGCTCTCTCTCTTTCTCTCTTCTTCTCCAAGTGAATCATTAACAAATGAATGAATGTTCTCTCCCTTTTTCCCTTTTTTTTTCTTTTTTTCTTTTTCTTCATTTTCCCTTGCATGCATATCCCTGCCTCTTCATCTTCCTTTTGTCTTATTTTCCTTTATTTCTTGTATTAATTGTCATTTATTATACTTTACCTCTTCCAATGCCAATTTCCATAGCCAATAATAAACCACAAGTGGATCCCATTATAATTTTTTTCCCCTCCATTAACCTTGGAATACATGTCCCATGACCTTGGTTTTATTTTTTCCTTTTTAATTCCCATTTATTACATGGAATTTTAACCCAGGGTTGTTGCATAGGATGGTGCATGTAGGAGAGTGGAGTCTCCTTTAGGTTGGAGCCTCCCTCAGTTGGAGGTGAAAATATTGATGTAAATTTTATTGAAGACAAATATTAAGAAGCATTCAGTGGTTTTTGTCCTTTAGGGGTTTCCACCTAAAAATTTGTTGTCTACTGTCTTGATGTTTGTATATTGTTGAATGTCATTGTTTATTGTTCATGATTGAATTATGTTGATCTAATGCCAATGATAATCAATTCTTTATGAAATTAAAAATACTAATTGAAGAGAAATATTACTTCACCCCCTTCTTAGTATTTCCAACAATTGGTATTAGAGCCAAGTTCCTTCCATTGCAGCTTAATAGATGGAAGGCAGATCTCAGGTGAGATCAGGATGGGAAATTCAAGGAAGTAAGTCACTAAGCATTTAAGGGAATCAAAGGAAGTCTTTGATATTGATGTAGTTTCAGAACCTATTATAGCTGACGAAGAAAAACAGGTTGGTCCAATTCCTCTGTTCAATGAATCAAGTTTCTATTTTGGGAAGCTAAAATGCAAGCATATCTGCATGCTCAAGGATGTTATGTGTGGCACTCTGTTGTCTTTGGGGACATGTCTACATATGAATCTAAAAGGTATGATATGAAAGCCATGGATCTTATACTTAGTGTTATGTTAGATTCAGTTAAATCCAAAGTTGATCAATGTTCATCAGTTAGAAGTCTTTGGAAGAAGCTTCATGATCTCTACTTACAGAAGCAAGATCAACATGATGATGAAGACCGTTCCCAGGTCAAAGAATCCGACAATGAAGAAGAAGGAGTAGTTGATGTAGAGGAAAAATTGATCTACACCGTATGTGACCTAAGCAAAGAAATGAAGCGAAATTAGATACTCGAAGAAGAGGTTGCCTTTCTAATGCATCAAGTGCAAAAAAAAATGGTTGAAAAACTGATTCGAAAAATCCATTCAAAAGCATGAGGAAAAAGTCAGTCAAAAGAAAAAGGAACTTCATGCAGCTCTTACTGAAATCAAGAGACTTAAGGAATGGCAAAAGGAACATTTGCAAAATATTGAAAGCAAAGATCAATAAATAATTGAGTTGAACATGAAAGAAAAAGAAAAAGGTAATGCTCCATGTGACGAAGGCACAAGCTCTAAGTCCCTCGAGAGCAAGATTGATGGTAGGATCCCTCAAAGGCCAAATCAAAATGAAGTACAGAAGAAGGTTAAAAATGTTGCACCTGCTCCAAAGAAGGATGACTACAAAAGATCATCAAGACATGACATCTCATATACGTACCCTAGCATGTTTAATGATTATTGCTTTTCATGTTATAATTTTGGGCATATGGTTAGGATTACAGAATGTATGAAAAAAGTGATTATCATAGACATTATCAAAACCCTATAAGCAAGTTTGCATGATGGCAAGACAGGTTTCATGATGACTTTTCCAACAGAAAGTATATGTCGTTTGCTCCATTATTCAGGGCCAAAATTGGATGTTACAAATGCCATAACTATAGGCATATAGCTCGTGATTGCAGGTACAATATGGAAACTTCCATGAAAGACAACACTAACATTAGGTACATCCAGGTCTAGAGAACAAATCAAAAGGAAGAAGATCAATTAAATAAAAAAAAATCACAGTCATGCTTTTAGGTTTTGTAAAAGCAAAAGGTCATGGTGAATCAACAAGTACATTGGAATATGTCAAGGTTCAGGATGATCTAGCTGAAGAACTGGTTCTGAATTTATTCTGAAGAATCCAACATGTTGACTCCCTTTAAGCATTGAGAAGGGGGAGTTGATGTAGCAACACTTGTACTTTTTAAGTTCTATCCTTTTGAGAGGTTGACAATTGGAAGATATGAAGAACTCTTCAGAATGACACTCAACATTAATATGGACAATTTCAATGGAGTAGCAGTTTTGGCAGGTAAAGATAAGAAAGGTCCCATATCATTCATCCATATTGACAACCATAATCAACTATGGAATTTTATGAGAAACACAACATATAAGGAAGAGAATTAGTCTTGCAAAGGAAGGAATTTCGTTAGGGGGAGAAAAGGCATGTTGCAAGAAAACAAAAGTAGGCATCTTGTCAGAGAGAGCAACCCTTTTCCATTGATGTCAAGTTAAAGATCGAGGCCATAAGGGGGAGCAATGATCACAAGGGGAGTACATGTGTTACCATTAATGAAAAAGAGTGACAATGTTGAATAGTGTTGTCCTTGATGCCAATATTAGGTCTTGAATGCTCTTAATATTTGTCTGGATTGCATAAGTTGAAGCTCCAATAATCGAGAAGCCCAGGAAACCCTAGAAGCCTCGCACTTATTTAATATTTGAATATTTAAGATCATTGTATCTACTCACAAGACCATCACCAAGTAATTATCCTCATCATGTAGATTCTAATAATATATGGTACACCTTGTGTCTGATTGCGGTTTGTGAGAAATGCCCTTCAGAAGGACAAAACCCCACAAAGAGATGATGTGGAAACATGTCATTAGATCACGAGACTAGAAGAATTTCCATGGAAGCTCTAAGTACATTAATTATGGTTGAAATCTCTTGAAGCAATATTTATCAAAGGATAAAATTCAAATTCCATACAATAATTTGGTCTAAAGATGTTCGGCTCCAAGCAAAATTTAAATTGAAATTTATTTTGGTGTCAGTGATTGAATTTATTAAAATTCAAATATCCCCCCAAATGTGAAGTCAGTTCACTCATTGGAGGCACCCATTTAGCCAAAAAGAAAACTATAAAAGGGAAATCTTATCTCACCTCTTATGCATGGATCCAACATTTTTCTTTGTGTGTTTGAGCTCTGATTTTTCTCAACCATGTGGAGAAGAGGCTAGTCTAACGATCTGTGTATTATTTGATCTCTGAGGAGCAATGAAAGGTCTATGATTGTTATCATAGGTGAATACTCCAAGGCATCATCTATCCTTGTGGTCTGGGCTAGTTTTGCAAATTTGAAATGCTCAAATCTTCGTGTAGAGAGGCTTGGATTTATGTAGAGCAGAAGTTTGGTCTTGTGGAATCTCTCTAAGATGTGACTCGTGTCATTTTTTTCTCTGTGATAATTTGTCCCTGTTGTGTAAGGAATATCTCATGCCTATGATGTAACGAAAAAGTCAGCCTTGAGATCTAAGGAATGTCTCAACCCTCTGGAATTTAAGAAGGTTTTCATTGAATTCTTCAAGTTCTTCTTGCATACTTCACCATCTCATTTGAAATTGGAGCAAGATATAGTGACTCTTGTGGAACACAGAGTGGAGGATTTGAACTCCTCGGAAGTGATCCAGTGTCATGACAATTGTAGCCCCCAACAAGTCATGCATACTCATTATTGGAATTATTTTCATTACACTTGTTGGGGAATACAATCACAACTCTATAAACAAAAGTTGTTAAGTACCTCTGAGAAGTTTGATGGCTCTTTCTGAAGCAGTAATATACCATGTTGTGCAATTTGAGTGGTTATTTTCTCTATAGCACAACTAACTTGAGGAACTTGCATAAGTCCGGCATATCAAGTTGTTGGAAATTAGATTATTATTTCCACTTACTATTACTATATGTAGAAATTATGGTGTAGATTTGCAACTGATAATGAAATTTTAATTAAAATTACAAGACACAAACCTACTCTACTACTCTATGGACAGTAATTCATAATATAGAACACAAATCTTAGACATGTAATACGAAATAATACACGTGCACACAATAGTTTTCCCGGGGAAAGAAATTTGCTAAAAAACCCAATGCCTACTTGAATTAATTTGATGAATAGAGATGTATTACAATTGCTTTGCTCAATTGAGCACAAGCTGCAAGTGCATAACCTATCTCTCTGCTCACTAAGAAGCTCTAACCCAGAATTAGTCAATTTATATCTTTGCTTGAGCCCCTATTTCCTTGTGCAAATCCTGAGAAATTAGGCCCCTATCATTTAGGAATTTCTCCAAAATGGATTACACAATTCCCAAGGTTGATCATCTGACTGCATGCAACATTTGTACACTCAAGCCTAGTCTACAACTGAAGTTACACTACCTTGTAATCTCCACCACAGTTGGAGACCTCGAATTCTCTGCATGTGCAAGTTATTTTGGGTTGATTGATCAATTAACTGGATCATTGAGTTTGACTGAAGTCACACTGCACAACTGACCTTCCACTAGTTCCTCCAACAGTTGCAACTAGTTTAACTGAAAACAACTTGAGATAATTGACTTTGATTGCTACAAATTAGAAATCACACATGCTTAACTAAACTCTAACTCCTCTATTGGGCATGGAATCCCCCCAAGGCATGTTTTAGGGCTTAAAGCCCAAGTTTTGACTAAGTCCATTGTAAAGACCTCACGAATTGTGGAGCGTGAAGTCGTAATAGAGTCATAGGGTTGTCCGCCCTTATTTTTGTAATGTAATGTCGGTTTGAAAGATCTACCCATGGTCCGTGGTCCATGGGATTGTATAAATAGAGTGAGGCTCTAAGTGTAAGAGAGGGACCTACCTATGGAAACAAAGGAATAGAATCAGTGACTCAAGTGTAAATCATGTCTTTGGGTCGTAGAGTAGGAGAAGGCTCTACAGCTGGGTGCGCAGAGGCCTAGTAGTCCACAGCTGAGTGCATGGACCCTTGCAACTGAGTGCGCAGGACAGGTCGAGTCTGTAACCGTGGGAAGAATTAATAAAAGAGAAGTTTTACCATATTTATGTGTATCTTTTCCTGTTTTATGTATTATTGGGTATGAATTGCAAGTTTACTGTTTATTCAGTGCACGAACTCATATGAACGTGCTGAATAAGTAAATATAATACAAGGCATTTGTTTACGTGAAGATAACTATCTGTTATAAGAAAATAGGTAAAGATCTTGGGTGTGACTTAGGGAAATAGTGCAGATTGTTGCTCTAGTAGTGTGAAAGCCCCACAACCCCTAGTTAGGGCTACACTAAGGCGAATATATCAGGGCATGAAGGCCAGGGAAGTGCGCGAAGTAACCTACGTGAAGAGACTCTCAGTTGGACCAAATCAACCCCTAAGACATCTCAAGGGTGCGGAAACCTGGTTCCAGCACCCCCCATACTACTTTAGGTGAGACCTTAGTCCACGCTCCGCAAATTGTTGTCGAGAGGGCCAGTAGTATAGGGATTTGTTTGGATAATTAACTCCAAGCCTGAGTCAGGCCCCAGCAAGCCAACAAATGGTTCCGTTGATGGGACCTAGATCTACATAGAGATGTCTGATTTCATATCACTGGAATCCAACTAAGAAAGAAATTGAAGATTGATTGGATAGGAAGATTCACAAGTTCGTGGCGTAGGAAAACAGGAATCCACGACTATGAAAAGAAGAGTGGTTAGATTGTTACTTGTACACAGAGATCCACAAACATTTCTTTGCATCTTTCCCTACTGAGCTATACGAGTGGATCGTGAAGCTAGTAGGTAGCCAAGGAAGGTGCAAGCTCGACAGACCTATTGTGTGGACCCAAAAGTTGGTGTGCCAATTGGAAGTATCGGAAGATAAGATCGCGCGTGATGTTGATCACTGGCTCGATCGAATTATAGGGGATTCATTACTGAATTCAAGGTAGATACTTCAGTTAGCTATAGCAAGGCAGAGCGACGCTTCCTCAAAGGATCGTGAGGTAAGTATGTCAAGTCTTTGAACACTTAGATTAAAATGCTACTGTGTGAAAAGTGGGTTATGCGAATACATTGATGTTTGGGGCTACACGAAGTGGGAGAATTTATAGAAATGAAGGTAGTGTAGAGTTAGAAATTAGCCCCTTGATTTCACCTCCGCGAGGGAACGAGGAAGAGCTCGCGGAGGTCTCACCAAGAAGTGCAATCAATTTGATAAGGCAGAGCATTCCGCTTATATCACCCCCACCCACACCACCACCAGTTTCACCACCTTCACCACCATCTTCGCCCATACCACCTCCGCCCCCACCGTGAGTCCATATGGCAAGCACGATAAAGTTTTCAGTGTTCAAGGGAGTAGGAAATGAAGATCCATACCAGTTTTGGCTCGTGATAAAAGCTATATGGGAAGCGCAGGGAGTTACGGATGACAATATAAAGAAAGCAATGTTGGTCAGTGCTCTGCAGGATCATGCGCTGACCTAGTATATTAAGCATTCTAATGACAATCCAAATGCAGGGATCGTAGATATCCAAACTACGCTGAATAGAGAATTTAGCAGGTCGAAGTCAAAGGCACAGTCGATCATTGGCTTCAAGGAAATCATGATGCTACCAGGCGAGACTCCTTGGGAGTTGGATCAAAGGTTGAAGTGCACAATTCGCAAAGCTAATATGACTTTGATAGATGGACAACACTGCGAATGATGAGGCTGCATGAAACCCCAATATAGGATCCTAAGCCGGGAGTTCAGCAAATCCATGCGCAGTTGAAAAACTTGTGCCTTGAGATGCAGAGTTTGAAACAAGACAGGACAACTCACCTGGAAGTGCGCGACGAGGTATGGTGTGTTAAATGTAAGGGTCAGGGTCATGACAAGGACCACTGCCCAGTGTTCGTGAATTACCTCGCTGGAGGAGGACTGATGCTATTAAGACTAGAGGTACAAACAAGACCTAGCGCGACGCCTGCGTTGTGGTGGGCGATTTGTCAAATAGGGGGAAAGCATGCTACAGAAAACTGTCATTTGTTGCAGAAGTACACGCAAAATTCACAACAGTTGTTCTATAATTTCTGTAGATTAGTGGGACATGATGAATGCACTTGTAGAAGTTATGAACTGATGATGGATAGGACTCCCACCTATAGAGTTCAGGCCAAAACACGACCCATTGATCAGAATGCAGGGATGGCATAAACTAGATTTCAGGGGCGCGGACAAGGCCAAGGTGGAGGAAGACCTGGAAGAGGTTGTGGATAGCTGATATGTTACAATTGCGGAGGGCTAGGACATTATGCCCGTGATTGTACGAATCTGACGCGTCCATCATGCTTGTATTGTACATTGTTTAATCATGAGACAGAGGATTGTCCCACACTGATAGTGTGGCTACACGACAAGGGGACGCTCCAACCTCCCCTAACTCAGAACTTGCAAATGATGAGGTTTGAGCCGTGCACGAAAGACCCTAATGTGAACATTGTGCTCCGAAGTGGAATTACAACAGGGGATGATAAAGGCAAGCAACCTGAAGATAGTACTTGGGTTCACAAGGCTCCAACGAAAGAACCAGAGATTGATTTGGAGTGCATTAAGGAAACCTTCATGGAAGCAAGGAAGAGCTTCACTAATGCTTCCATTTCAAAAAGAAAAGACAAACCAGAGCCAGAAATGGATCCATCGATGCTCACGACATTCCTAGAAATATGCATGAAGTTGTTGCGTGACAACAAAGCTGTAAAGGGACTGCAGGAACTCATAAATAGATGTGTTGGGACCGCACCAGGAGAACCGTGCATAGTCTGAATGATTGGAAAGCATGCGACAAGGACGAGAAGAGAAATGAGGTTGACCGCACAGATTGGGGAGCATGAGATGGACCAAGTGATTATGGACCTAGGATCAGACGCGAACATTCTACCGAAGCAGACATGGGAGCGCATGGGGAGGCCTACACTGCAATGGTTTCCCATCCAACTGCGAATGGTGAACCAACAAAAGATCCTACCGATGGGAAGATTGCAGGGAATCACCGTAGATTTCAAATGGGAAAGTGCACTGGCAGATTTTGAAGTGATAGAGATTGTTGATAATAGTAATCCCTATCCTGTGCTATTAGGGATAGATTGGGCCACTGACATGAATGAGGTGATAAACCTAAAGAAGCGCAAGATGATTTTTAAGAAAAATTCCCCGCGCATAGTCGTACCTTTGGACCCTGTAGAAGGATCGTGCTACACAGAGCCAGTGCTCGACTATGAAAGCAACGACGACTTGGACTGCATCTACAAGATAAGCGCGCGAGAGCAAGACTGGGTAAATCCACGGGGGCTTCAATGGTGGAGCAATACCATACCATGTGTGTTCATATTGGGGGATATATAATAAGGAATTTTTGACTTAATATATTGGTGGATATATAGGGGGTAAAGGGATTTTATACTAGCAAGTATAAAAAATAGAGCTCAAAGTTAATGAAAAAATATAAAGGGGTATAAAAAATTTTAATGAAAAAATGGATACCTACAATATGTAGTGAAAGTAGGGGTTCTTTAAATTGGGGAGGTGTATTGGTTTCATATTGGTAGGGGGTTAAATAATGTGATTTTTAGAGGTATTTTCCAATATGTAGTCCAATTAGGGGTATTGTTTAGTATGCCATGAACGCATATGATATGACAAAGGTTCATTTAGTGAAGCCCCCATGGGTAAATCCCACCACGGATGGACGGATCTCATGGGAGTGCGAAAGCTCATGTACATTGGATTCAAACGAAGAGATAGAGTGATGGTAGAACCGGTTACACGAGGTAACCGCGCTGAACTGCAACATGATGACAAGATCGATGCACTACATATCAATGGAGGTAAGGGATCTGCCTACGTATGATGGGTTGAGCGAGGTAGATGAATTCCTGAACAGATTCGAAAGGGAGGTACCAGAACAGAAACATTTTGAGGCTTTGAAATGGGTACTGTGCGCTACGCCCACGAGTTGGTGGGGCACGCACCAAGGAAGCTTTGAGGACTGGTGCAAATGCAGGAGAATGATGCGCATATGGTTTGGGAAGCCTCAGATGCAATTAACAGACAAGTATGATGGATAGGATGATCCACGTGCGCACTTGTCCAGATGGATACAAGCATATGTTACAAAACCTGCGTGGATGCACACAGACTTCGTGTTAGGAGACACTGTCAATAAGCATGTGTGGGTAAGTTAATGGCGCGAACGACCCGTTCGGTTGGAACGACGGAGTATGGAAAGAACAAGTGTGTAGAAGGTTATCCACGTAGCAACCTTCAATGAAGTGTACGAAGCATTGAACAAGGTATATGATGTGCATCGAACTAATTGGGACCTGCGCATACCAGCGATTTTGTGGGCTTATAGGACAACGTGCAAGAAACTGACAAAGCAGACGCCTCTGAGGCTTGAGTATGGCGTGAATGCGGTAATCCCCATAGAGTATAAAATGCCTAGTCTGCGCATAGCAGCGTCGTAGATATGACGGCTCATGGATCCTTGGAAGAAGGGATCACGCAGTTGAACAAAACATAACGCTTGGGACTTGAGGAAGAAATCCGACAAGGTGATCTTAGGCTCCAAAAACTTATGAAAGAAAGGTTTTGATTAAGGGAGAAAAGCGCTCTAGTGGAAGTGGAAGTCAAGAAGCTTGAGGATGAAATAAAAAAGGATTTTCTTGATAATGAAACTAGAGTGATAAAATGGGGCACGCACGATCACGTTGACGAATTTGGGGACTACCATCGAGACTTGATTAGCTTGATGCCTTGGATTGGACTGTATATTACTAAACGGATCACCCATGGTGGCACGCTGCAAACGATAAAGTGCGCGACACAGCCAGTAACAATAAAAGGTGGATGTTTTCCACAAAAAGTGACGAATGACTGGTTGGAACCTTATACAGGTTGCACAGGCACTTGACTAGTTGTGGGAAGTGCAGTCTTAGCGCTCCAGGTAGTTGAAAGGAGGTGCGGGACTATAAACTACTATGCCCGGGAACTGCGCGATGTTGGAGCTGCGTGCATGAGCAAAGTGTCACAAGGTCCGCAACCGCGCAAAGGTGGTTGCGCTTAACTGGGCGGCAGGCATTTAAGACGTGCTTTGTGGGTAATATTTGGGAAAATTTGCTGCCAAGGGAGCGTTAATGGACCAGATTTGGGGGGAACGGTCGAATTCAAATTCAAAAGGTGCTATAAATTACAAAGGGTTGCCCAACAAACAACACTTGGTCATTTGTGAATTGAGTTTTCATATGCCCCGCGTATTTTGAGCGAAGACTTGTTTGCCCTGTGTAGAGCGTTGATTGAGCCCCTAATTGAGCAACTAAGAGATTTCTGGATGAGCAATATGGAAGCATATGAGGAAGCTAGGGAAATTGTAGAGATGACCGCCGAAGAGGCCACGTAGGCCTTGATTGTGGAAGATGCCCCTGAAGGTGTCGGGATTGTGGCAGAAATCCTTAAATCATTGCGCACGTCGAGGCCAAAGAAAGACAAATAGCCAATGATTCTGGTGTATGTGTCCCCTCGAAACCCGCTGCGCACCAGATTAAAAATGGAGGAAAAAGGAAAAGCAGTTAACCTGGAAATCGACAAGGAGCAAGAAGACCTGGAAGATCTCATAATTGAAGAAGATGAGGACAAGCGCATGGAGGAGGAAACTGAGCCTACGCACCCTCCAACAAAGCTACCTGCGTATATCCCCCCGCAGAAGGGGAAGGGAAAAGTGCCCAAGGACCTCAACGAGAGCAAGAGCTCTCTCCAGACTCTGCTCCTCCTCAACGACATCATCTTTGAGGGCACACACCTGGGATGGGTGCTAAAATTGAAGTTTGAAGATTGGGATCTTGCTAACCATGAGAAATTCCCTCACCTAGAGATCGAACAACTCATGAAGCCCAAGAAGAACATCGCGACGGGGGTTATAGAATTGGAGCCGCGAAAGTGGTTGCGTGGAGTGGAAAAGGCAAGGTTATTAGACCTACTCTGGGTGTCGCATTTCCATAGCGCCCCAGTGATGATCTTCTTCATCATGCAACTGCTCTACTTGGTGCATGGTGGGTGTTTGTGGCTGGAGGATCCCATCCCCATCACGGACCACTTAATCCATCACATTACCCAGCTCCCATGTAAAGGAGAGGACCCCGCAGATATTTCGGAAGGGAAGAGTAGTAATTTGGCCATCGTGGAGGCCATGAAAAAGAAATACAAGCTGGAAAAGAAGAAAAGGGGCTACGCCATATCTAACATCAACAACAAAGTAGTTAAAGTTGCGACCTAGATACTGGCAGGTAAGCTCATGTGGAAGTGCCGCGGGGACGAGGTGCCCGCGCCGGTGGTTGCACTTGCTGAGCATTGCGCAGAGGGGGTCCAGTTTAATTGGTTCGAGTTCTTGTGTGAGGAATTCCTGGAAAATTTCCGTGAGGCATAGGAACAAGGAAAAATGTTCCACTATGCATGGATTTTGTTGTCCATAGTGCTGGTGGCAGGGGAATTGCTGGAGGACAACCAGTTCCCCACAATTTCAAGGGATCTGCCAGAGGCTGCAAAGTATGCTTCGCTATGGGCTACTAAGGATGCGAACCAGATCCGCAACAGTAAGATATTCTAGGTGTTCATGGAGATGAACATCAGAATGGGGATTAACCGTAAGCTGCGGTTATCACCCACTGTCTATAACAGCCTGCAAAGTTTTGCAGAATTTAAAGCGGACTTCCACCACATATATCTCAGAGTGCGCAAGGACCTGACCAAGAAATGGAGCGAGCTACCCTTCATAACCACATATGATGTGATTTTCGATGTACTAGAGACATGGTTGTCGGAGTGGCGCGCACCAGACATTGTTGTGGTGGAGAAGTTTGCTGCTCAGAAGAATATAGAGGAGGCCAAATTGTGCATGGTGTAGTTGGCAGAAAAGTGAAGGCAAGAAGAAATGGCAGCAAAAGCACAGGAGGCACAAGATGCTGGGCAAGCAACAACAGAACAGAAAAAGGCCACATCAGCAGTAGCACAGAAGACAACAAAGAAGGCGCGCAAGGACCAGAAGTCGCTTCCGCCGAAGCAGGAGATAGAAATGGAAACAAAGGAAGAAGAGGGTGGCGCAGACCGATAAACATTGTCATCAATATTGAAGTACCAGCGCCCAATCAAGCGGATGGGGCCATGAAAGAAGGTCAAAGCATCTAAATTGTCTATCGACCTGATCACTCCGACTGAGGGGGATCTACACGACATAGGCAAGACGATGCGCGATGTCACCACTAAGGCCCTCAAGAACTTCGGGGAGGAGAATCAGATTATGTTGGGGGACCTCCGAGCACAGATTCAGGAGTTGCAGGTGTGCACTCCTTAGGTTGGTACTCTTTTGACCAGCCTCGCAGTAGGGATAGTTGTAGCTGAGGAAATGCTACGCGCTCCGACAACCAACACAATAGTGCTGCTAGAGGGGGAACTGGTTACAACAAATGAGGTCGATAGGCCTACGTTCAGTACCTCGAAAGGCCTCGGGATCAACATGGTTGCGCTCCCACGAGAGACGCTCTATGTTCTGCAGGATGGGATTACTGCAGAACTGTGGGCTAGGGAGAACTGCGCGTTGCAGGTGTTGAGCGAGTAGAAGATCAACATGGAATAGTTGAGCTTGCAACGTGAGAAGGTTGTGTCACAGAATAGGAAATGGTACAGGTACTGGAAGAAGCCTACCAGATGGTCCCTAAGCTGGCCATCCCAGCAGAAGCACCAGCAGAGGCGTGCATCCAAAGATTAGCAGCAGGGTGCGCGAGGCGCAAGAAGAAATGGTTAAGGTTCAGCCGGAGCTGAACCTTCAGATAGCAGAGCTACGGTTGAAGGCGTAGACATCGACCCCTCCAAAAGTAAGAGAACAAAGCACCAGTGTTACTACATCGGGGATGGAAGAGATCAACAGTTTAGTAAGGGACTGCACCAGGATGTTGGAAGAGTCATTCGAGGTCCTCACCAGTCTGTAGGAGGACCTTAACATCCAGTGCTTAGATACAAAGATGCATGAGCTCCAGCAACAATATGACAATGTCAAAGGGACCTCACAGATGGTGGCCCTCACTCAGAGGCTCGCACGAATGCAACAGGCCAAAGGGATGAAAGAGAAAGTGGATGCAACACGAAACAGAGAAGTAGTTTTGAAGGCACGCATTCAGCCTTGGATCAACGAGGCCTTCGTCATTATAATGACAATTGAAGGTAGGATCACACAAATGTAGGGGACACAGGAACAGATCCAGGGAAGCAGTTCCGACAAAGCGGTCTCGAAACAACGTGTACAGGAGATCCAACAGGCAACTGCTCAGTGCGCTGCCAACCTTGCAGCCGTTCAAGTAGAGTTGGAGGATCTCCGCACAAAGATCTCCACACTGACAGAGTGACTCGACGGCGAGTCACGATGTTTGTGTTGGGGGCCTGTTGGGCGTGTAATCCCCCCAAGGCATGTTTTGAAGCTTAAAGCCCAAGTTTTGACTAAGTCCATTATAAAGACCCCACGAATTGTGGGCGCGGAGTGCGAAGTCGCAATAGAGTCATAGGGTTGTCCACCCTATGTAATGTCGGTTTGAAGGATCTACCCATGGTCCGTGGACCATGGGATTGTATAAATAAAGTGAGGCTCCTAAGTGTAAGAGAGGGACCTACCTATGGAAATGAAGGAATAAAAGCAGTGAGTCGAGTGTAAATTGTGTCTTTGGGTTGTAGAGTAGGAGAAGGCTCTGCAGCTGAGTGCGCAGAGTCCTAGTAGTCCGTAGCTGAGTGCATGGACCCTTGCAGCTGAGTGCGCAGGGCAAGTTGAGTCTGTAAGCATGGGAAGAATTAATAAAAGAGAAGTTTTACCATATTTATGTGTATCTTTTCTTATTTTATATATTACTGGGTATGAATTGCAAGTTTATTGTTTATTCACTGCGCGAACTCATATGAATGTGCTGAATAAGTAAATATAATACAAGGCATCTGTGTATGCGAAGATAAATAACTTTTATAAGAAGATAGGTAAAGATCTTGGGTGTGACTTAGGGAAATAGTGCAGATTGCTGCTCCAACAGCACGAAAGCCCCACAGCCCCTGGTTAGGGTTGCGCGAAGGTGAATATATTAGGGTGCGAAGGCAAAGGAAGTGTGCGAAGAGACTCTCAGTTGGACCAAATAAACCCCTCAGGCATCTCAAGGGTGCAGAAACCTGGTTCCAACACCCCCCCATACTACTTCGGGTGGGACCTCAGTCTGCGCTCTGTGGGCTGTTGTCGAAAGGGCCAGTAGTACAGGGATTTGTTTGGCTAATTAACTCCAAACCTGGGTCAGGCCCCAATAAGCCAACATCCTCCAACTCAATTTTACTGAGTAAACTAGGTGACATAAGCCATCTCACATAAGTTAACTGCATCCAAGTTGTTTACTGATGTGGAAATTCAAATTTTCTCAATTTAATCAGGGCAAAATCAAATTGAGAATTTCTTGCTACATTTTTCAACACTCCCTCTCAGCAAGAAAGGGATTATCAACCACCCTTATCCTCCAATTGTGTAATTTGAAATTCCCTCTTGAAAAGTCCTTTGTCAAAATGTCAACATCTTATTCCTCTGTCAGAATGTACTGAAGCAACATTATCTACCTCTACACAGAGTCCCGTAAATGGTGATACCATATATCTATATGCTTGGATCGATCATGAAATACAGTATTCTCAGAGAGCTTGATGCAACTATGATTATCACAGTAGATTATAGTTGGATCCATCATATGACCAAACAATCCAACAAGTATATTTCTCATCCAGATCGCCTCACATGCTACTTGACTTGCAGAGACTATTTTTCTTCTGTCGAGCTAAGTTCCACAGATCTTTGCTTTCTGTGTTACCAGGAAACTGCTGCGAACGCTGAAAATTCCACCTGATGTACTCTTTCAATCTGATGGAATCTCGCCCAATCTGCATCTGTGAAGCCACACAACTTCACTCCCTCTGTTTGTCTATACCATTGTCCAAACTAGGTAGTGCCTCTGAGGTACCGTAAAACATGCTTAACTACCTTCCAAGATTATTTGGTTGGCCTAACTATAGCTTGGCTCATTTTTTTGATTGCATAGCATAAATATGGTCATGTTTTCATAAGATACATGAGTGAACCCACTAGCTATTGATAAATGGTAGCATCCACTTCTTCACCTGAAGTGGCATCCTCCTTCCTCCATTTGGTCGCTAGAGGTGTCTCCATGGGTTTGCAACTCTCCAAGTGAAACTTCTATAGTATCTCATTTGCATACTTTCCTTTAGACACAAACAATTCCCCATCGTCTTTCCATACTTCCAACTTGAGAAAGTAGCGTATGAGACCCATGTATTTCATTTACAACTCCCTTGCAAGGCCCTGAATGTGCAGGTTTCTCTATTTCTTCCTCGAAAGAGGATGGATCAGTCTCTACAAGCTTAGTCATTAGAGCCATGTAGCTAGTGTACCGATCATGTGAACTTCTCTGCTTGCACAAATTTGAAGGAGCACCCACATTCTCCCTCGCGTCCAACACAAGTATCTCAACCTCCATGGTTCTTTTTCTTCCTTCTCTCGATGGTTCTACTTGAGTTGTTGTCTCCACTCCTTGCTCCTCAATTTGTGTTTGCTCCAAAAATTCCTGATGCTCCTCCTTTGGAGCTAAAATCTACTCTTTTAGTGGGATTTGAAGATCCCTCTCAAGAGAGCACTGCATCGCTTTCTCCTCATCAAATTTTACATCCCTTCGCACAACTGCCATTTTGAGGGATGGAAATTACACATGGTAGTTGTGTGGAGTTTCTGTGTAACCCACAAATACCCCCAATTATGCATTCAGCTCAAGCTTCTTCCTTGATTCTTTAGAGACATTGCAGTAAAGAAAGGCTCAAAAAATCTTGAAGTGTGACACTTCCGACTTCCCCCCAAGAAAGCCTCCTCCGGTGTAATCATGCCCAAAATCTGATGAGGACTTTGGTTCTGCAAATAGACTATTGTGTTACATTCCTTAGCCCACAAATGCAAAAGTAGGCCTTGGTCATGCAACATCTCCATCGTTGCTCCCACAACGCTACTATTTTATCTCTCAACCACCCCATTCTGTTGTGGGTTGTGGGGTGTTGCCAACGATCATTGGATGCCTTCTTTTGCACATATTTTTAAAAATTCGTTCTACACATATTCACCTCCATTATCGCTCCTAAGAGCCTTCACCTTCTTGCTGGTTTCTTTCTCAACCAATGCCTTGGATTCTACGAACTTGGAGAATGTCTCATCTTTCTTCCGCATGAAGAAGATCCAACACTTCCATGAGAAGTCATCAATAAAAACGACAAAATATTTGTGTCTGGCAGTGGAGGCTATCAAGAAAGGTCCATAGACATTAGAGTGGATCCTTTCTAGGACTGCATGTGCTTTGTTGTCCTTATCATGGAATGTGAATTTTATGTACTTCCCCAAACTACATCCTTTGCATACATCCTACTGCTCAAGTGCTCCTTTGGGGAGGCCTGCAGTTATTTGTTGCATAATCTTCAGGGCATCATGATGCAAATGGCTAAATCTTATATGCCAAAGTTCACTGACATTGTGGCTCTTGACCTTCTTCACATTTGTGCTTAATGCAACACAATATTCCACATCTAGCTTATACAGGTTCTTCACACGAACCCCGATCTTCTTACCTATCCCATGGCTATGTGTCTCATGTTCTTTTCCTTTGTTGAATATCACATCATAACCACGGTCTTCCAAAACTGTAACAAAGATGAGATTTTTCCTTAGGCCCAAAACAAATATGACATCCTTGAGCATGAGAGGGGAGCATGAATCCCTCTTAAAGGTGATTGTACTAAACCCAGTCACATTGTACCTTCTGTCATCCCCTAGCTCAATGTATATCTATAGGTCTTTCTCCTCTAGGTCACTGAAAAACTCTCTATACCTTGCCATGTGGAATGATGCAGCTGAGTCCAAGTACCACATGCTCCCCATCACTATGTTGTCTATGCATGCGATAAGGGTAAATTCAAGCTTGAACTGTGAAGCCAAGGCTTCACCTTCTACTCCTCCTAAGGTCTTCTTGCTTTCCTTTTTGTGTGGAAACTTCATGGCATAGTGCCCAAATTCATGACAATGGAAGCATTTAATTTTGGACAAATATTTCTTCTTCCCCCCTTGATTCAGATCTGGTTTGGATTGAGATTTCTTCCCTTTTCCCTTCTTTCCCTTTCCAACCAATCCAAAGTTTTATTCATCCTCGCCCTTGGTTTAAGTCCCATCTCTAGTATTCCGCCTTATTTCCTCATGTACCAAATCAGATCATAAGGGTTCTCAATTCGGTAGTTTCTTCCTCCCATTCATCGAATCTTGGTAGCTATGTTAGCTCTTGGGGAGGCCTAGAAGGGTTAGGCTTACCAAATCACCTTTTGGAAGATTAACACCAACCCCTCCAAGTTCACCACGACATTGTGTGAACCTGCTCATATACTGCAGAATAGTGTCATTCTTATGCATCTTGATACTTCAAAGTTTATCCTTGAGTACCAGCTTCCTATGATCACTACTATTGTCGAACAATTCTGTCAGTGCTTTCCACATTACACACAAAGTTTCTTTTTCGTCAAGATTTGAGACAATGTGATCCCGTACTCCCTCCAATATTATTCTCCTCGCCTTGGCTCTTTCGTCTACTGAGCAAGGTTCTAGGCATCAAATTCCTCTAGTTTTGCAACATTTGTCTTGATGTATTCTAGAAATCTATTGTCATCCAATACTGCCTCCATGTGATCCTTCCATGGAATGAAAGTAGAGCCGCCTTCTAAGGCATACTCTAGCCTTAGTCCATTGAATGCCATTTTCTGAGCTTTGAAGAGATGATGTTGTACTGAACTCCAAATTCGAACCTCCTGAGAAACAACTTCGAAATTTCTGCTTTAGTGTGAATCCTACGCTGATACCATGTAGAAATTATGGTGTATATTTGCAACTGCTCATGAATTTTTAATAAAAATCACAAGACAAAAAACTACTCTACTACTCTATGGAAAGTAATTCACAATATAAAACAAAAATATCAGACATGTAGTAAGAAATAACACACATGCACACAAACAATTTTCCTTGGGAAAGAAATCTGTTAAAAACCCCAATGCCTACTTGCATTAATCTGATGAATATAGATGGATTACAATTTCTTTGCTCAACTGAGCACAACCTGCAAGTGCATACCCTATCTCTCCGTTCACTAAGAAGCTCTAACCCAAACTTAGTCAAATTCTGCCTCTTCTTGAGCCCCTATTTCCTTGCGCAATTCCTGAAAAATTAGGCCCCTATTATTTAGAAATTTCTCCAAAATGGATTGCGAAATTACCAAGGTTAATCATTTTACTGCATGCAACACCTGTACACTTAAGACTAGTCTACAATTGATGTTACATTGCCTTGGAATCTCCACCACAACTGGGGGACTTGAATTCTCCATAGGCACTAGCTATTTTTGGCTAACCGATTAGTTAATTGGATGATCATTGAGTTTGATTGAAGTCCCACTACACAACCGACCTCCACTAGTTCCTCCAACAGTTGGAACTAGTTTAATTGAAAACTACTTGAGATAAATGATTTTGATTGCTACAAACTATAAATCACACATGCTTAACTAAATTCTAACTCCTCCAACTCAAATTTTCTAAGTAATCTGGGTGACATGAGCCATGTCACATAAGTTAAATGCATCCAAGTTGTCTGCTCAACTGGAAATTTGAATTTTCTCAATTTTCTCAAGGCAAAATCAAATTGATAATTTCTTGCATTTTTCAACATTATAGACCTAATGCAATTGTGGAAGAAGCTTAATAGCAATTGCAACCTTGATCTCTGTTCATCGCATTATATATTGTGTACACAATCTAAATTTTGGTCTTGTATTTGTCATACGAATTCAACCCTTCACTCACTACCGTTGACCTTGATTTGGAGGCTTGAGGATAGTCTAGACATTTGAAGCGAATTTCACGTTCATATGCACATTCCTACAATTTGGTGAGGGTGTCTTATCAACTTGGAGAACAGTATAAATATATCATTATCTCATTGTACATATGAGCTTATACTTTAGTAAGACATTATGCAGTTAGGTCTTGAATTTAACAATGTGTTGGTCTAGGGTTATGTCACTTCAGGTTGATAGTGACATGTGTTAACCTTTGATATGTATCATTGTGTAGTGATTTTTGTAGGAATTTGTTAGGGTATGACTGTAATATTATCTTGATGAGTTGATGAGAAGAGGAATTAATTTAAAATACTTAAAGGTATATGCATAAATCTAAGTAATCCAGTATATATAGAGATACACCTCATAGGGAACTCCACAATCAAAACATTTAAGGAATAAAGGAAAATATGAACCAAATAATGGTCAACTAAGGACATAAACAAGAACATGTAAATCCTCGAGTCAAGAATATATATAAATTTTGAGGCGGTTTGAGCCAAATATGTAGAAAAGGCTTTGAAGTGAACTTAAAAACCTATCCCTACATTGGTTTCTATAGTTTTTCCACTATTTCAACGCCTCCATTCTAAACCACTACAAAATGGTGATCCGCATTTTCAAGATTGCCAATCCCTCTCGAATGCCTACATGCCATTTAAGTCTCTAGGTTGCAAGTTAAGCAAGTTTGCATAGGCCAAGTGTTGCACAGGAAACTTTGCAAATGGGAATTTGGGACAATAAGGGAATTAGAGCTTTGCTACATATGAAAAAAATTAGAATCATGAGAAAGGAAAGTGAATGAGGGAAAAATCAAAGGCATTTCTAACTAAGAAAGCAAAGGAATTTCTATATGAGAAAGTAAAGGTGTTTCTACAAATCAAAGAAAAGACCGAGTTGATAGGGTTGTAAAAAGATGGAGAAGAGTTAACTTATTTTATACCCCTATTAAACATTAACTCCAATGTTATATGGTTTTCATAAACAAGAATTCATTTTAATACAAGAAGGAGACTCTTGGATTCATCTTCCAAGAGGTCTATTGGCCTTTCATATTCACCTACTTGTTCATATTTCTCCTACTATTTACAAGTTATTTACGATGACACAAAATCCCACATGATTATGTGTCCAATATTTATTAGTAGAAAAAAATAAGCTAGCCTTCCAAAAAGCTTAGGATGACAAGAAGAGGACCAAAGTGGAGCAAAAAACAACGGCATACAAACCTTCATTTTTAGAAGTAGTTCTCAAAAAAATCGACAAACTCAACTAGCCAAATTAAATAAAGGAGAGTTGATTCATTGGGGAAAATGCCAAGGTTTCAACCAATTAAGTGTTGGGGTTACAAGGGAGAACATATGTACAAATATTTCCCTCATAAAGGAAACAAAGTGAGGACTACATCACATTCAAGGAATTGATATAATGGAGGACATGGGCAAAAGCATTCCTAAATTTATGCAACATTGGACAAAAAGTAGGCTAACCACTAGGTTTGCATGATTAAAGTTAAAGGTAAGATAAATAATTGGCCCATTTCCATTTTAATTTCTTATGGAACTTTTCATAGCTATATCCATCCTAAACATCTTGAAATATTTCATTTGAAGAAAACCAAGAATGGAAAGACTTGGTTTTCAACAAGTTATAGTGGTTAAGAGAAGGATAACTAAATAAGTAAAAGAATGCCAAATTGACATTAATGGGTTGGGAACAAAAGTATATTTGAACATTATACCTTTGGGATCATATAATTGTCTAATTGGTATGGATTGGTTGGACAAGCACTATGTTATCGTGGATTGCTATATTAATGCATTAATTTCCCTTGATGAAGAAATTCATCAAGGGCAAGTGTAGCGGATTTCAAGGATAATATATATCAATGAGATAATAATGTAGTTGAAGAATAATTTTAGAAAAGGGTAAATTTATGCAACCCACATAAAAAGAGTAGCCAACGAGAAGGTACCAATTACTGAAGATCATCCAATGCTTAAAGAATTTGCTTATGTGTTTGCTAAAATCCCACGTTTACCATGAAACGGGGATATTGACTTTTCCATAGATTTGGTACCTAGAGCTGCCCCAATGTCCAAGAGATCCTACAAGATTAACACATGAAAGCTTAAGGAATTACAAACGAAACTAAAGATATTTTAAAGAATGGGTACATTTTCCTATGTGAGTTACCTCGGGGTGCACAAATGCACTTTCCTAAAAAGAACTATGGTACATAGAGGTCATGCATATATTTTAGGAAACTAAACAAGGTGATAGCGAAGAACATGTACTCGTTTCCAAGGATACATGACTTATTTGATCAATTGACAGAAGCTACGACGTTATCCAAGATTGAACCAAGGTTAAGGTACTGTCAAATGAGAATTAATGAGGAGGGCATCAACAAGACAATATCTAGAACTCAATATGGAAATTATGAGTTTGTGGTAGTGCCATTTGGATTATCCAATGCACTAGGTGTTTTTATATGCCTTATGATTTGTATTTTATTGAAGTATTTGGACAATTTTGTTAATGTATTTTTGGATGACATCCTTTTTTAATCAAAATCCAAAGAAGAACATGAGTAACACTTGAGGATGATGTTAAAGTGTTAAGGGAGCATCAAGTATATTCCAAGATCAAAAAATGCTCATTTTATGAAAATCAAATTCATTATTTGGGTCATATCATCTCGGAGGAAGTGGTAGTTGATGGACCTCCCAATTAGATAAAATATAAGGCCCATCTAGCCTTTCCTAGGCACATATAGGTTGTATTAGACCTTCCCTTTAGTACTTAATAATGCTTCTTGGCTTAAATGAGTTCTTAGGGAGGTTAAAGAGATTTATCATGCTTTACATGCCTAATGTGATTATGATGTAGGATATTGAGATGATTTTGCACAGATTACAAGGATATCCAACCATAGAGATACATGGGGCTTGTCCCCTGCGACAAAAAGATCAAACTTGACTAGCTTGGAGAACTAATTACTCCTTGTAGTTGTGAGGTCACTCAGGGAGCATGATCTTGTTTTCTAGGAGTTTTGGAGGGAAATCAATCCTCCTTTCAAGGATGTTTCCCGCATTCATTTTGTTTAAATAGAGGGCTAGAGTAGCCCATTAGGTAGCTAATCGAAGTTAGTGGAATTAGTAGAAGCATAACAATAGAGGTTTAGATCTGCAACGTTTTTATGTACAAGCAATTTCCCAATTAATGAAAGACATCTTTCGTTCTTAGTTTGGTTCTCCTTCAAGGATTTGAGCTTCCCAGGTGCTCAAGACCCCTTATGTATCATTATTCTTCATGCACTTGTTCAGTTCTACAATTTATTTATGAGTATTATGTTCTAATGCAGGGTTAACTAGCTTGTTTCTGAACAATGTTTTCCAACACAATATTTGAGCACTAAATGGTAGCACTAGCAGTGATTATATTGTTTAGTTATCTTATTTATTTATACATATGAGTTCACTCTAGTTATTGATATTTACTTGTTATACATCATTGTTGTTGAAGGTTTTAATCCTCTATAGATAATACCTACAAACAAATTGATCTTGGTGGATATTGGTGGCCCCCAGCCTATTCCACATGGACCCCGACCATTGTTTCTTTTAGTTTTTTAGTTTCCTTATTTGTAGCACAATTTAAATTTTGGGCAGTTTTTTCGGGTCCTGAACTTCTAGAGCCGTTTTGAGGCCCTAAACGATGTTTTTTGGGAAAACCGCAACCAACATAGGTTGTAGCATGCAAAAGTTGTAGTCCTGGGATAGATCTTTCTAACGAGGTATTGTGCACGTCAAATGAATATCGTATGCCAAAGTTACGACCCCGGGAAGTTGATGTACCAGTTTACCCAAACAGGGCCCATAGTTTGGCGCTTCATCTCCTAGGGTTAGATTTTTGGATGTTTAGGTTTTTCCATTGTTTCACAATAATAAATAGGCCTTTGAGCCTCATTGTAACATAGTTCAGAGGCATGTAGCCACCACATTCCATCTCAGAGATAAGCTACCATTTCCCGAGCTAGTCTTATTGCCATTCTGTTTGTCAGCATATTTCAGTATTTGATATCAATGAAATGAAGTGTTCTTCTGTTGCATCTTTGTATTTATGATTATATATGTAATTTGTTGCATTCCAGTTTAAATCTGGATCAGTGGTATCAGAGCGGTATGCTCTCTCTCTTTTTTTCTTTGCATGTCCCCAACAAGGTCAGGATATAAAGAGTTAGGGCTCGATCTGGTTGAACCTTTGCAAGATCATCCTCGCAAACCTTGACGGTCGCCCATGGGGGAACAAAAGAAAGATGAGGGAGTAGGAGATCCTATCAAAATATTGCTCGAGGAGGCCCTCGAGAAACAAAGGAACACGATGATGGATAATGTTGGCCATATCCTTCAACGATTGCCCACCAACGGCACATCTACATCTAGCAGCCACTTTGGAGACTCCACTCCTTTTAAGGTACAAGTAAACTTTGACACTCCCATATTTGAGGGCCAAATAGATGAAGACATCGTAGATAAATGGTTAAATATGCTAGAAGGATATTTTTATGTTCATGATTTTTCTAGCAGGGAAAAGATTACTTTTGCAAGATTAGCCTCGCAAACCCTGACGGTCGCCCATGGGGGAACAAAAGAAAGACGAGGGAGTAGGAGATCCTATCAAAATATTGCTCGAGGAGGCCCTCAAGAAACAAAGGAACACGATGATGGATAACGTTGCCCATATCCTTCAACGATTGCCCACTGATGGCGCATCCACATCCAGCAACCACTCTAGAGGCTCCACTCCTTTTAAGGTACAAATAAATTTTGACATTCCCATATTTGAGGGCCAAATAGATGAAGACATCATAAATAAATGGTTAAATATGCTAGAAGGGTATTTTTCTGTTCATGATTTTTCTAGCAGGAAAGCAGCCCCCCACGTCAAGGACTGGTGGGAAACCTACTGTGAGCAGAGGGATGAAAGTACAACCTCACTATTTTCAGCCACACCCACTTGGAATTCATTATGGGATGCCATCAAGGAGCAGTACTACCCTATCAGGAGCTATGAGGATAAATACAATGCTACGGCAAGGAAGGGACCAAGATGTGACAGAGTTTACCAATGTTTTTTGTACCCTTCACACAAAGTTGGGTATCAAGGATTCTGAGAAACATTTGGTACTCAAGTACCGTGGTTACCTACACAGGTACATCTAGAATGAGATGGAGTTCCTAGACATCTCCTCGCTCGACACGATGTACTGATACGCCATCAAGATCGAGCAGAAGTTTAAACAAAAGAAGCAAGACTTTGGATTTGCGAATCTGAAGCAAGGGAAAGGTGCCCCCAAACCGTAGATCAAAGGACAAAGCCAAGGCAGGGTGTCCCAGGATAACCCGCCAAAGCCACAATAAAAGAACAACACTACGAATCCAAAGAAGGACACGTGAAAGTGGTGTGAGTTCCATATGAGCTCCACTCACAACACAAGTGAGTGTCGGGCCAAGAAGTCACTGGTGGCCGAGTTGAAGGCTTCGGAATCAAATGCATGTTCCGACTCTGAGTCAGAACCCAACAAGGGCAATGAAAAAGGGAAGTATATTATCGATACGGAGCCCAACGCCATTGTTGCCACCATGAAGATCCAAAGGAGGAGGAGTGCCTCTTCCACTCCTAGGTGTGGGTAAAGGGTTCCCCGCTACAGTTCATTGTAGACATTGGGAGCCAAAGAACCTCATTTTGGCAGAGATCGTGAAGTAATTGGGCTTACCGACCATGGCACACCCACAACCGTACACCATCGGGTGGCTTCACCAAGGATGGTATCTTTGCGTGAGCCAACAGTGTCATTTTCCATATAACATCAAGCCCATCACAGATGAGGTATTATGTGACATTTCTCCCCTTGATTTTTGTGATGTATTATTAGGCCAACCATACTTGTGGAAATGACATGTCGTGTATGAGTCAAGGCCTCACATTGTTATTGTTACTTTGGGAAATAAGTGTACAGGATACCGGAGGTAACACCGCCTACCACCATCTCTTTGGTTACTACAAAAAAATGTAGTAAGCTCATTTCCAAAACCGAGAAATTTGTTTTCTTGATGATATTCCTTCATCATAGTCAATACCCTCTACCAGTGAAAAGCCATGAGCCACAAATCTAGCCTTATGCATCTCCACACTACCATCTGCAGCTTTCTTTACCTTGTAAAGCCAACAGGAGCTCACCACTGACTTGTCCTCCGACCTCAGGACTACACTATTACGAAGTATGGAGTCATACTCCTCCACCATGGCATCAACCCAAATTGGTTGTTGCACTTCTTCCTTAAAGGAAGATGGCTCCATCATAACACATTCACCCATAAGATACATGTATCCAGTGTACCTCTCAGGTGACCTCCTCTGCCTGCGCTGAGAAGTGGGTGCTCCCACATTCTCCCATGCATCATCCAACAATCTATCAACCTCTTTGGTGCACTTTCTTCCCTCTCTAGAAGACTATTCCTGAGTGGATGTCTCCACTCCCGGATGCTCTGCATGTGGCTGATCCACATCAAATTGATGGCATAATATGGTTTACGTGCGGGCAAGAGAGCATTTTTGGGTACATTTATGTTGTAGAGGCACATTAGAGGTAGCTAGAGGAAGTGTAGGAGGGTTTTCCCCTGCATTTACTCTCCTTTGACTCAAATAGATCCCTGGAATCACTCATCTACACTCACCTACATATTGATATCCATTGTCAACCGATGAACTCAAGTGCATGAGAGGATCTAAGGGAACTAGATCAACTAATTTTGGGATTTTGGAGGGAAGAAATCCTCCTCTCAAGGGAGTTTCCCCTCATTCACCTTTTGTATAAATAAATAGGCCTAAGGGATCATTAGGCTTTGGACTTTTGGGAGCTAGGAAGAGCTATTGAATGCCAAGTACTTTAGACTGTTATTTCCAGTTTGAGATTATGTATTTGAAACCCATTCTCTGCTAATGAAAGGTTCATTGTTTGTCTACATATGAGTTAAATTTGGAGGGTTGAAACCCTTAGGTTAGGGCCCACAAATTGATGACCTTCTATACCAACTCAAGGGGGCAAAATGTTTCAGCAAGATATACATAAAGTTTGGATATCACCAGGTACCAATCAAACCCTTTGATGTGTGGAAGACTACCTTCAAAGCCAAGGAGGGCATTTTCGAATGGTTGGTTATGCCTTTCGGGTTGAAGAATGCTCTTGCAACCTTCTTGAGGTTGATGGATGACATCTTGTGGCCATTCACCAACTCATTTGTAGTTGTATACCTAGATGACATCCTGATCTTCAGCTAGAGTTGGGAAGAGCACCTCCACCACATCCGATAGGTTCTCCAAACACTGGAGCAACACAAGTTATGTGCCAATTTGGAGAAATGCACTTTTGGCATAACCAAAATTCAGTATCTGGGATACATTATTGATGAATGTGGGGTGCATGTGGATCTAGCCAATATCTAATTCATTCGAGATTGGCCAGCCCCAACCACTCTGACACAGCTTCGCAACTTTCTACGTCTTTCCAATTTCTACCATAGGTTCGTGTTGGGATTCTCTCATATCACTTGGCCCTTGAGTAAAATCACCAAGGGAGGAGTGAAAGAAAAATTATTTTGGCCTGAATCTCAACAAAAGGCATTTGCAAAGTTGAAACATCACCTCTGCTCTACACCAATACTCACATTACCAGACTTGCAACAACCATTTGAGATCGAGATAGATGCCTTTGACTATGTTATTGGGGCAGTACTTACTCAACAGGGGCATCCAGTGGCATATAATAGTGAGACATTTTCAGATACAGTCTGTAAGTATCCCACTTATGACAAAGATATGTATTCCATTGTGCAGGCCTGCCGACAATGGAAGCATTACATTTTGGGGAAGGAAACAATCATCCACACAGACCACTGACCCCTGCAGTTCATACAGAAGCAAGGGAAGTTGCAAAATGATCGCCATTAGAAGTGGTTGACATACCTGCAACAGTTCCATTTGAATATCAAGTATAAGAAGGGCAACACCAATAATGTTTCAGACTTCCTCATCCGACCACCAATCATGGTGTTAACCACAGTGCTCAACTCTTGTGGGCACGAGACTTTTGATTGGCCAATTCTCTACAAAGGCGACCCGACGCTCTTGGAGGGTCAGCAAGTTCCAAATTTTCACCTATAGGATGCCCTGTTATGCCACCTAGGACACCTTTGTGTTCCTTCAAGAGAGCGTGCCAAGATGATTTGGGAAGCGTACTATAGTCGGGTTCTGGGCATTTCGAGGTCAAGAAAACGGTGGCAGTACTACAAAAGCATCTCTATTGGCCGAATCTTTGATAGGATGTCAGGAAGTACATCAGATTTTGCACTTCTTGCACCATTTCCAAATAGACCATCAAGAAGAAAGGCCTCTACACTCTGCTGCCTACCCCTAGTCAACCTTGGGAATCCATCTCCTTGGATTACATGTCGAGCCTTCTTTCTGCTAAGCATGGCAATGACTGTGTTTTTGTGGTCATTGATAGATTCTCAAAGATGGTCGTTATGGCAGCCTGTAAGAAGAATATCACAGTAGAAGCCACTGCTAAACTCTTCTTTGAACAAGTGTGGGTCCATTTTGGGATCCTACAGTCTATCATGTCATATCAGGACTACAGGTTCCTCAGTACATTATGGTCCAGTCTCTGGTCGATGTTGGACACCAAGCTCACCAAGTCCACAACTTTCCATCCCCAAACTGATGGCCAGATAGAGGTCATCAACAGGATTATCCTACACATTCTGCGCATGTATAACTCAAAGAATCCACACACATGGGATGAGAGCCTCCCCTATGTCCAACACAGCTATAATCGGGCTCTCCAGCCATTGATGTGGCCATACCATTTGCAGCTACTCAGGCAGATTCGACTCATGTCTAGTCCGAAGTTGATAAGGCAAAAAACTTCATTGAGCACATTCAACATATCCGCTAGCAGGTCCATGACATTCTGGAGAAATCAAATTCCAAGTACAAGCAGTGACATGATCAACATCGGGTGCCACACAAGTTTCAGGTGGGTGACAAAGTCTGGTTCCATTTGTAGAAGGAATGCCTTACCGGAGCCTATTGGAAACTCAAACCACTCTGATATGGTCCTTACACCATTACCAAGGTTGTGGGAGATAATGCATTTGAGCTTAGCATTATCCTAGTCCCTTGCCTGCACCCAGTGTTCAATGTGGACCGCCTTCGACCATACTTCCCACCATTGTTGGACACATCAGATATTGCAGAACAAATCACACCTACAAAGTTAAATCAAGAAAACGAGCAGATCAATAACACCTGACAACAAAGGATCCAACTATATCGAGTTGTCAAAGCAGGCCAACTTCTTCACCAGGGAAAGTGGCTCACCGGGGACCAAGTTCAACAGAAGTTTCCTCATCTCATGGATGAACTCAACGCAATGGGGACCATTGCTTCCTAAGGGGGGAGGAGTGATCTAGGTGGATATTGGTGGCCACTGCCTATTCCACTTGGACCCCCACAATTGTTTCTTTCAGTTTTTCAGGTTGTGAACTTCCGGAGCCGTTTTGAGGCCCTAAACCACGTTTTTTTTGGAAAACCGGGGCCAGTGTGTGCCATAAAATGATGTTGGCCAAGCAAAAGTTGTAGTCCTCGGATAGATCTTTCTAACGAGGTATTATGTGCGTCAAACAGAGATCGTATGCCAAAGTTACGACCCTGGGA
Organism: Pinus taeda; assembly: GCA_000404065.3. NCBI lineage: Eukaryota > Viridiplantae > Streptophyta > Pinopsida > Pinales > Pinaceae > Pinus > Pinus taeda. The sequence goes on from APFE030664555.1 coordinate 144,253, forward strand.
AGTTGATGTACCAATTTACCCGAACGAGGCCCATAATTTGGCGCTTCATCTCCTAGTGTTATATTTTTGGATGTTTAGGGTTTTCCATTGCTTCTCAATAATAAATAGGCCTTTGAGCCTCATTGTAACACAGTTCAAAGGCATGTAGGCACCACATCTCTTCTTAGAGATAAGTTACCATCGCTCGAGCTAGTCTTATTTCCATTTTGTTTGTAAGCATTATTCACTATTTGATATTAACGAAATCAAGTGTTATTTCTACTGCATCTTTGTATTTATGGTTATATATGTAATTTGTTGTGTTCCTATTTAAATCCAGATCACAAATTCTTAAAAATATAAAATAAACAATGGCAAGAACAAAAAATATACAAAGATATTTTTCTCTTGGAACCCAAAATTGGGAAAACCATATTTTTTTTTCATTATATTCCTTTCAATGTTACAATACATTATATACATGTTGAAGCATTCATAAACCCCCAATCCATTAATCCTATATTAGAAAATAGCCATAGTTCCTTTGACTAAATCTACAAAACCATGGGCAAAACCATCATATGCAAAACCATGGGTGGGTCCTCCAAAAAAAAATCTAGGACAACGCCTTCCCGAACCCTGTACAAGGGGCTACCACACCCGATGCAATGTATCACACATAGCTCTAGTCATGCAAAGACTATAACACATACCCAACAATTGTTTTGTTGTGATTGCATAGTCCCTTGCTTTTTCAAAGCTACAATAAACCCTACAACCACACATTTGTTGAATAAATCATTCCACCACTGATATGATGACATTAGTGCTTTATCATTTCTTAACCTTCACTAGCCTCCCTTTTCTTTCAAACCTCGTCCTTAGAGCATTTTACTGCTTGTTGGACTGTCTCTTGTAGCAGTTTGCATTTTGCTTTTGAAACTCATCCAAACTTGCATCCAACTCATGTGACACCTTCCTTAATATGTTACAACTTCCTTGGAACATTGAAGATGGAATTTAAAAGCAAAGAGACCAAGTAGATTATTTGACCTAGTTTGATGTAGAAATTTCCTTTTTCCTATAGAATTAGGGTTTGTTATCTACATGTTATATCTTAGTTGTGAGTTTGATTTCTTTGCACAATAGCATAGATATTATTTTATCATCATAGTTAAGATAGTTTTCCTCCTTTCATTACAATTAGAATAGATTTGCTTATTGTCTTTCATTTATCGCAATTCTAAATTTTCGTTGTAGCATAAAACAATAGAATGGTCTATGAGTAACTAGATCTCATTTCAATGTTTTCACCCATATCAAAGTTAGTAAAGGAAAAGGATAAATACCTACTACAAACATAGTGCCATCCCCTCTTAAGTTTGTACGAACCCCATGTTGACAATTAAAGTTGAGACCTTGGGAGTTGTGGCATTATTGTTGCAATATTGAGGGTCATTAGTGCTAATGGACCCATAGAAAATCAAAACTATTAGAGAGTGGCCAACAGCGAAAAAAGTGACTAAGATTAGATCCTTCATGGTATTATTAGACTACTATAGGAAATTCATTGAGTTATGCAAAATAGCACATCCAAAAAATTCTTTGAAAAAGAAGGGTGTGAAATTTAGGTAGTCTCATAAATGCGAAGAGGCATTTCAACACTAGAAAATGTTATTAACATGTGTGCAACAATATTGAGGATAGTTGATCCAAATTAATATTTTATTGTGTGCACAAATGTATTGAAGGAAGGGATTAGAGGGGTCCCTATGCAAATTGGGCATTTAATATGTTATGAGTCAAGGAAGCTGCAAGAGAATGACAAAAACTATGTCACTCATGATTTTGATCCAGGACTGTTGAAAATGCAGAAAGAAAATCTAGTTTTGGCTTTGCCTTGGTCAAACTAGATTAAAATTCATATTTCTATTTCAGCAGAATACTTGGAGGTAGTTAACTGAGGTGAGGTGACATGGCTCTTGTCACTCAGTTAACTCAGTAAATTCAAGTTGGGGATACTTGAGTTCAGTTATACATGATTGATTTCTCATTTGTAGCAACCTATTTCAGTTAATTTGAGTTATTGCCAATTTAACTTGTTCTAACTATCAGAAGAACTAGTGGAGGTCAAGTTGTGGATGTGTAAATTCAACCACACTCAGTGATCAACCAGTTAACTGATCAATCAACCCAAAATAATTGTTGCATGCAAAGAATTTGAGTTACCCAGTTGAGATGGAGATTCCAAGGTAGTGTATTATCAGTTGTAGCATATTCCCATGTGTACAAGTGATGCATGCAGTCAGATATTAACCTAAGGCTATTGCGCAATTCCTTGGTGTGAAATTCCTAAAAAAAGGGACAATTTCCCAAGGGAACATCACAAGGAAATAGGAGCTTGGGAAGACTTGAAATTGGCTAAGTATTGGGCCAGGTTCAATAAGTTAGGTAGAGGGATAGACTATACACTTGCAGGGTGTGCTTAGGCTTGAGCAAGCATTGTATTTCTTCTCTATTCTCTGATTAATAAAATACAGATAGTAAGGGGTTTTGAGCAGTTGCTTTCCCCTAGATAAATCTTTGTGTGTGTTATGTTTCCTTTTGCATGTTAATGATTCTTGTTTTAGATGGTGAATTAACTTCGCAAACAAGTAGAGTAGCGTCAAGTCTCGTGATTTAGCAAATTTCATGACCAATATTGAATCTACACATTAATTTCTACATGGTATCAAAGTTGGAATCACTATAGAACAAAGATTTCGAAGTTGTCATTGCAGAAAATTCGAGTTTGCATATCAGGTTGCAGGTATTTTTTAGGGTTGAGAAGATGGCTTTCAATGGACCAAGGCACGAGTATGCTCTTGAGGGAAACTCAAATTGTGTTGCATGGAAGGACCAGATAGAGGTAGCATTATAGGATATTGGGTTAAAGGAATTCATTGATAATGATATTCCTAAACCAACAACAGTTGATGCTCAGAATCTAGCAGATTGGAAGAAGTGCATTACCAAGGCGAGGAGGGTCATATTGGAGGCAGTACAAGACCACATTATCTCTAATATCCACAGGAAAGAGACTTTGTATGAAATGTGGCAAGCACCAACAAATTTTTTCCAAAATAGTAGTGACCATAGGAAATTGGCACTCAAGGACAAGCTTCGAAATATCAAGATGCAGAGGAACGAGACCATTCCATAGTACCTAAGCAAGTTCACACAGTGTCGTGATGAACTTGGTCAAGTTGGTGTTATTGTATAAGAGGATGATTTACTAAGCCTATCCATTTTATGCCTTCCTAAGAGTTGGCACAAGTACCAAGATTTAGTGAACGGGAGGGAGAAGCTACCAAATTGGGAATGCCTTTGGTCTGATTTGGTACAAGAGGAGATAAAGAGGAGCACCATAGATGAGACCTAAATCTAAGGGCGAGGATGAGGATAACTATGCCTTGGATAGAAAGGAAAAGAAAGGGAAGGGGAATAAATCCCAATCCAAAGTAGATTTGAGTCAAGGGGCAAGAATAAATACTTGTCTAGAATCAAGTGTTTTCACTATCACGAATTCAGGCACTATGCAACAAAGTGTTCACACAAGAAGGAAAGCAAGAAGACCACAGGAGGAGAAACAGGTGAATCTTTGGCTTCACAGTTCGAACTTGATTTTAGCCTCATTGCATGCATGGCAAGCATAATGATGGGTAGTGTGTGGTATCTTGACAGTGGTGCCTCATTTCACATGACGGGGAACAAAGAATTTTTCAGTGACTTGGAGGAGAAGGATCTCTGGATATACATCTATATGGGAGATGATGGAAGGTATAGCACGACTAGTATTGGTACAATTACTTTTCAGATGGATTTTGTCTGCACTCTCAAGCTCAAGGATGTGATATTTGTACCAGGTATGAAGAAGAATCTAGTTTCTGTAGCAGTGTTGGAAGACTGTGGCTATGATGTGATATTTAGCAAAGGGAATGATCTGAACTTAAACATGAATGCAACAAATTTCAAATATAACCATAAATACAAATATGCAACAAAAATTACACTTCATTTCATTAATATCAAACATTGAAATAAGCTTACAAACAAAATGGAAATATACTAGCTCTGGCGATGGTAGATTATCTCTGAGAAGAGATGTGGCAACTACATGCCTCTAAACTGTGTTAAAATGAGGATCAAAGGCCTATTTATTATTGAGAAATAATTGAAAACCCTAAACATCCAAAAACCTAAACTTAGGAGATGAAGTGCCAAAACTATGGGCCTCGTTTCGGTAAATTGGTACATCAACTTCCCGGGGTCGTAACTTTGGCATATGATCTATGTTTGATGCGCACAATACCTCGTTAGAAAGATCTATCTAAGGACTACAACTTTTGAATTGAATACATGAGTTAAAGGCATGAGTTGATGACTGATGGTCGCCTCGTTTTTCCCAAAAAAACGTAGTTTAGGGGCCGAAAAACTGCCAAAAATAGTAAATTGTGCTACAACTAAGGAAACTGAAAAAATGAAAGAGACAATGATGGGGCACCAAGTGGAATAAGTGGGTGGCCACCAACATCCACCTGGATTATTCCTCCCCCCAGGAAGCAATGGTCCCCGTTGCGTTGAGTGCCTCCATGTGATGGGGAACTTCTGCTAAACTTGGTCCCTAGTGAGCCACTTGTGGTGCAAGAGTTGGCCATCTTTGACAACCCAAGATAGTTGGATCTTCTACTGGCAAGAATTCTTGATATGTGTGCCCATAACCTGATTAGTTGTGGCCTTTTCCGTGCAGTTTGGGCTTAACTCTATTGGTGTGAGTTGTTCTATAATGTTTGATGTGTCCAGTAATGGTGGGAAGTATGGTCGAAGGCAGTCCACATTGAACACTGGGTGCAGGCCAAGGAATGGGGGAATGTTGAGCTCAAAAGAATTGTCTCCCATAGCCTTGAAAATGGTATAAGGACCACATCAGAGTGGTTTGAGCTTCTGATGGGCTCTGGTAAGGCGTTCTTTCTACAAATTAACCAAACTTTGTCACCTAACTAAAACTTGTGTGGCACCCGATGTTGATCATGTCACTGCTTGTACTTGCCATTTGACTTATCCAATATGTTGTGAACCTCCTAGAAGATATGTTGGATGCATTCAATAATTTTGGTTTCTTTATCAACTTTAGACAATACATGTGTGGATTCTACCTGTGTAGTCGCATGAGGCATGGAAACATCAATCATACACAATGGTTGAAATCCTAGACCCACTTGAGACGGACTGCAACCAGTCAAGCTATGGAGAGCTTTGTTATAACTATGTTTCACATAGGGAAGACTCTCATCCCAGGTTCATGGATGCTTGGAGTTGTACATGCAGAGTATGTACACTATCATCTTATTGACGACCTCCATCTGATTATCAGTCTGCGAATGGAAGGCAGTCGACTTGGTGAGCTTGGTGTCTAATAGTGTCCAAAGGCTTGACCAAAATGTGCTTAGGAACCTGCTATCCCGATATTATATAATGTTCTGCAGGATCCCAAAATATACTCATACTCGTTCAAAGAAGAGTTTGGCAGTGTCCTCTGCTATGATACTCTTCTTGTAGACCGCCAATATAGCCATCTTACAAAATATGTCCACGACCATAAATACACAGTCATTACTGTGCTTGGTATAAGGGAGGCCAAACATATGGTCAATGGAGATGGATTCCCACGGCTAGCCGGGAGTAGGCAGAGGAGTGTACAGGCCTTGCTTCTTGATGGTTGGCTTGGCGATGGCATAGGCAGTGCAGGATATATTTTCCGACATCCAAACAGAGTTTTGGCCAATAAAAGTAATTTTGTAGTACAAACACAACTTTCTCCACACCAAAGTGTCCTCTGACCCGACTGTAGTGCGCCTCCGAAATCAACTTGGCACACTCGATTAAAGGAATAAAAAAGGTGGCCCATGTAGCATAATAATGCATCTTGGAGGTGGAAATCAGGAACTTGCTTGCCATATACTAGCATCTAGTACGCGGAGGTGAAATTTGGGTCATTTTTGTATATTTGTGGCCATTTAGAGGTCTTGTGGCCACAAGAGTTGAGAACAATAGTCAGTGTTGCAACTGGGGGCCAGTTGAAGCAGTGTGCAACATGATCGGTGTTTCCCTTTTGTATTTAATGTTCAAATGGAATTGTTGCAGATATGTAGACCACTTCTGATGGCAATCATTCTGCAACTTCCCTTGTATCTGTATAAACTGAGGAGGTCAGTGATTGGTGTGGATGACCATCTCCTTCCCCAGAATGAAATGCTTCCATTGTCGGCAAGCCTACATGATGGGATACATCTCTTTATCATAGGTGGGGTACTTCCAAATTGTATCGGAAAGTGTCTCACTATGATAGGCCACTTGATGCCCATGTTGGGTGAGGACTGCACCAATATCATAGTCATAGGTGTTTGTCTCAATTTCAAATGGGTGTTGCAGGTATGGCAGTGTGAGTACCTGTGCAGAACAGAAGTGATGCTTCATGCTTCAACTCAACAAATGCCTTATGTTGGGACTCAGAGCAGGATATTTTTCCTTTCACCCCACCCTCAGTAATCTGACTCAAAGGCCAAGTGATATGGGAGAATCCAAACACAAACCTCCAATAAAAATTTGCAAGGCCCAAAACCATGTGAAGCTCTGTTAGAGTTGTCGAGGTTGGCCAATCTCAAATGAATTGGATCTTAGTCAAATCCACATGCACGCCACGCTCAGATATGATGTAACCCAAATATTGGATCTAGATCATGCCAAAGGTGCATTTCTCCATGTTGACACACAGTTTGTGCTGCCAAAGGGTTTGAAGGACCTACCGAATGTGTTGCAAGTGTCCTTCCCAACTCTTGCTGAAGATCAGGATGTCATCCAGATAAGCAACCATGAATGAGTTGGTGAAGGACTGCAAGATGTCATCCATTAGCCTCATAAAAGTAGCGGGGGCATTTGTTAACCCAAAGGGCATAACCAACCATTCAAAAATGTATTCCTTAGATTTTAAGGCGGCCTTCCATATATTTGTGGGCTCTATTGGAACCTGGTGATATCCAGACTTCAGATCCATCTTATTGAAATACTTAGCCCCTTTGAGTTGGTCCAAAAGGTCATCAATCCATGGGATTGGATACCTATTCTTGACAGTAATTTTGTTTAGTGCGCAATAATCAATGCAGAGCCTCCAGGTCCCATCCTTCTTCTATACAAGTATAATCGGGCTCCCACAAGGCAAGGAACTTGGTTAGATGTTCCCTTTTTGTAGCAGCTCCTGGATTTTCCGCTTGATCTCTTCATTTTCCTAAATGGAGCAGTGATATATCGTCCCATTGGGTAGAGGTGCTATGGGAGTCAGATTAGTAAACTTTGGCACGTCTTGGTCCCTTCTTTGCTATAGTGTGGTCCATTTTATGTATTTATCCTCATAGCTCCCGACAGGATAATATTGCTCCTTGATGGCATCCTAGAACAAATTCCAAGTGGGCGCGACTGAAAATAGTGAGGGTGTACTTTCAGCCTTCTTCTCACAGTAGGTTTCCCATCAATCCTTGATGTGGGTGCGGCTTTGAGAAGTGTAAAAGTAATATTTTCCCGGTTGGAAACATCATGAACATAAAAATATCCTTCTACCAGATTTAACCATTTATTTATAATGTCTACATCTATATGACCTTTCAATATGGGTATGTAAAAGTTAACTTGTACCTTGAAGGGTGTGGCACTTCCAGAGTGGCTGCTGGAAGGAGATTTGTTGCCTTTGGGTAACCACTGAAGGATCTAGGAAAATTTGTCCATCATCATGTTCCTTTGTCACTCGAGGACTTCTTCAAGCAATATTTTGAAAGGATCTCCTGCCCCCTCGTCTTTCTTCTCTTCCTTCCACCATGGGAGGTCATCAAGGTTTGTGAGGTTGGTCTTGCAAATGTTCGACCAATTTGAGCCCTGACTCCTTATATCCCAACCTCGTTGGGGACATGCAAAGAAAAACCAAGAAAGAGCATACCACTTTGATACCACTAATCTGAACTTAAACAGGAATGCAACAAATTATAGATATAACCATAAATACAAAGATGTAGCAGAAATAACACTTCATTTCATTAATATCAAATATTGAAACAAGCTTACAAACAAAATGGAAATAAACTAGCTCGGGCGATGGTAGCTTATCTCTGAGAAGAGATGTGGTAGATACATACCTTTGAATTGTGTTACAATGAGGCTTGAAGGCCTATTTGTTATTGAGAAACAATGGAAAACCCTAAACATCCAAAAACCTAACCCTAGGAGATGAAGCGCCAAAACTATGGGCCTGGTTTGGCTAAATTTGTACATCAACTTCCCAGGGTTGTAACTTGGCATACAATCTTCGTTTGACGTGCACAATTCGTCGTTAGAGAGATCTATTTGAGGAATACAAATTTCAAATGGAAACATGAGTTTATGAGTCATGTTTTCCCGCATTTTCCCAAAAAAAAAAACATCATTTAGGGCCTCAAAACAGCTCCAAAAGTTCAGCACCTGAAAAATTGCCAAAAATAGTAAATTGTGCTACTATTAGGGAAACTGAAAGAGGCAGTGGTGAGGGTCCAAGTGGAATAAGCGGGTGGCCACCAACATCCACCTCGATCAGGAAAGGCTTTCCTGAGACACATCACCATGGGACAAGAAGCAGATCGAGGTTTGAGCGAAGAACCTCTACAAATTAGATGTGGAAGATTGTGCAGCAGTGAGCACGAAAGAAGAGAAGGTGTAGAGTCTATATGTCGGTAAACTATGGCACAAAAGACTTGGCCATTTGAATCATGGCGCTTTGAAGATCATGCAACAGATTTCTACATGCCTCCCCAAAGGAGCACTAGAGCAATGGGATACATGCAAAGGGTGTACATTGGGGAAGTACACAAAATCCACCTTTAATGATAGAGACAACAAGGTGCATGTAGTCCTTGAAAGGATCCAGTCTAATGTATGTGGGCATTTCTTAACAGCCTCCAATTTCAAGCACAGGTATTATGTTATATTTGTAAATGATTTCTCACAGAAGTGTTGGATTTACTTCATGCAGAAGAAAGATCAAACATTCTCCAAATTTGTTGAATTTAAAGCAGTTGTTGAGAAAGAAATTGGCAGGAAAGTGAAAGCTCTCAAGAGCGATAACAGTGGTGAGTATGTGTCGAATGAGTTTACTTTTTTTTTTACAAAGGAAGGCATTCAACGGGAGTTAACAACACCCCCTAACCCGCAGCAAAATGGGGTGGCTGAGAGGAAGAACAAAATTATTGTTGGAGCAGCATGGGTGATGTTGCATGACCAAAGCCTACCTTTGTACTTGTGGGTTGAAGGATGCAACACAACGGTCTATTTGCAGAACAAGAGTCCTCACAGGATTCTTGGCATGAGTACACTAGAGGAATATTTTTCAAGGAAGAAACTAGATATGTCAAACTTCAAGATCTTTGGATCATCAATTTACTGTCATGTTTCCAAGGAAGTAAGGAAAAATCTAGAGCCAACAACAAAGTTGGGAATATTTATGGGGTACACAGATACACCTCACAACTATTGTGTGTACTTTCCATCTCTTAGGATGGCAGTGATCAGAAGGGATGTGAAATTTGATGAGGAGAAGGAAATGAGGTGTTCTCTTGAGAGGGAGCTTCAGTTGCATCCCGATCAAGAGCTTTTAGCTCAAAAATAAGAACCTTAGGAAGTTATGGAGCAGCCACAAGTAGAGGAGCAGAGAGTGGAGACATCCACTCAAGTAGAGACATTTAAAGAAGGAAGGAAGTGAACCAGGAAGCTGACATATCATTATAGGATGCTAGAGAGAATGTGGGAGCACCCACATCACAGCGTAGGCAGAGGAGGTCAATCGATTGGTACACTCGCTACATGGCTATGATGAGCGAGCTTGTAGAGACAGAGCCATCCTCATTCAAAGAAGCTATATAGCAACCAGTATGGGTTGATGCTATGGTAGAGGAATATGATTCCATTGTCAGAAACAATGTTTGGGAAGTGGTCCCAAGACTAGAAGACAAATCAATGGTTGGTTTGAGTTGGATTTACAAGGTAAAGCATGCAACATATGGTAGCATAGAAAAACGAAAGGCCAGATTTTTGGCCAAGGGGTTCTCTCATCCATCAAGTCAATTCTAGCATTGTCAGTGCAGATGGGGTGGAAGATCCACTAGATGGATGTGAGGACAACATTACTCAATGGAGTTATTGAGGAAGAGGAGTATATTGAGCAACCAGATGGGTTTGAGACCTTTGAAAGAGATTCACATGTGTGCAGACTCAAGCGAGCGTTGTATGGACTCAAGTAAGCACCTCGTGCTTGGTATACCAAGATCGATAGTTATCTCACTAGTTTGGGCTTCATCAAAAGCAAAGCAAATGTGAACCTTTATCACATTGTGGTAGAAGGTAAATTGTTGATTATTGTTTTATACGTCAATGACTTGATCCTTACTAGTGATGAGAAGTTGCTCAGACCTTGCAAGGAGGACCTTACAAGAGAGTTCAAGATGAAGGAAATAGGCCTCATGCATTACTTCCTTGGATTGGAAGTATGGCAAGGTGATGGGGAACTGTTTGTCTCTTAGGGCAAGTATGCCAACGAGATACTTCAAAGGTTCCGAATGGAATGGTGCAAACCCATGGAGACTCCTTTAGTAAGAAATTAGAGGAAAGAGGATGCGACTTCAAGTGAAGTAATGGAGGATACCATTTACAAATAGCTTGTGGGTTCACTTATGTATTTGGTGAACACACGACCAGACATGTGTTATGTAGTTAAACAACTTAGTCAAGCAATGGTTAAGCCAACTAAATTATATTAGAAGGCATCAAATCATGTGTTGAGATGCCTTAGAGGCACTACTCAGTTTGCTCTTTGGTATAGACCACGTACAAATGGATAGAGGGAGTGAAGTTGCAAGGCTTCACAAATGTAGATTAGGTAGGGAGTCCATCAAACAGGAAGAGCACTTCAGGAGGAATTTTTGTGTTGGGTCTATAACAATTCTTGGTACAGTAGGAAGCAGAGATCTGTGGCACTCATCTCAACAGAAGCAGAGTAAATGGTTGCAAGTCAAGCATCATGTGAGTTTATCTGATGCAGGAGCATCCGAGCACACTTCATTAAAATCGGAACTCAACATTGTGAAAGAGGAAACGTGGAAATGATGGCAAACTGGGGCAAATTCTTATTTAAACAAAGCTAAATTGATGGAATCGATAAGTCTCTCGAAGGCCTAATTAAATGTAATTATCTGCCATGTATGCGTATAAAGAGATTTAGGGGTTGTTAGCATTATGATAAATGTGTTGTACTTGATGGAAACCCACTTGTAGTAGAACAACTCACTTGTACATGGTAACTAGATGAATCTACAAAATAGATATCAGATGTGACAGAATGCATGACAATAGTATTTATAGATGTGATGAAATGTAGGGTAGCTTCAAGGAATCAGTTCAGAAGGCAACTCTCTCATATGAAATATCACAGCAGGTAAACAGCGTATACACGCCGATTCAGCATGCAGAAGTAGTGTATACCTCATAGGATGGGATTTGCAAATCTGTATGCTGGTTTCCCTTAGTAAAAGGGCATATACACGCTAGTTCAACTTATGGATGTAGCGTATATCTTCTGAAGTATGATCTATAAGGGTTATGTTTGATGTTGCAGTATTCAGGGTTCTGCAGTGTGTTTTGGTGACTGCTTTATGGTGACAGTATTCTGCATATTCACATTGGTTGATTGTGACTAGCTTTAATGTTAATGGATGAAATCTAATGGTGGATCAGGATCATAATCACTTATCATTATATGATCTGATAATGAATGGGCTAGATCTGATCACTAACACATGTTCTATCCTCTATGTATGATTATGTCTAAAGTCTGGAAGTGCAACAAAGTGTTTGCAGATCTACACACTGGTTTGCTTCAGGGAAGATGCGTATACACGCAGGTTGGCTTCTGCCAAATAGCGTATATAATCTGAAGCATGGTTTTAAGATGACAACTGATTCTGAATGATAATGTAACTCAGAACTATGTACTGGTCTATCTGTTGTAGTTGATTGATTAAAGTATGAATGTATGATTGATTCAGTTGTGTCAGAGGTTCAGAGGTTGTCAGCTATTAATTGAGTTTGGTTGACTCAGATTGAGTTTCAGTAATTGGTTGATGCAGATATAGTTGATGGATGTATTGCATTGGTGATTGATTTTGAGCTTCAATGTTGTAGATGGGTCCAGTATGAAAATTGGATGAAACGTGGCCTTCAGATTACGGTGTTGTGTTCCAAGAGTATCCAGTCTGAATATTTAAGAAACGTGGTACCTGGAGGAAGAAAGAACGTCATAGCCTTCTGTAGGTTGACACCTACGTACTAGTAAATATATAGGCTAGTACAAGAGCTAGGGGGTTGTATCTCCCTTTCTAGTAGAAGCTGGAGAACAAAAGAAGGTTGTAGCCTTCTGCAGGTAGAAGCCTGCGTACTAGTATGAGTATGCATCAGTACATTGTTGTAAACAGATTTTCTTATTATTAAAAGAAGACAGAGACGACAACAGCAGGTGGTTCTTACCCACATTGGGTTTCCACCTTACATCTTGGTGTTCATGTGTGATGCTTATGTGTGATGGTTCTTTCTATTATTAACTGCACATGGTTACTGTTTAATGTTTAATAAAGTATTGACACTCATATTAAAGATCAACACATGATGAATTAACAGAATCATTAGTTTGTGAGATATACACTTGTTTCCTCAAACACAGTTGCGTACACACACAAGTTGCCTTCATTGAAGTAGCGTATATGAAATTGAGTAAGAAAAGAAAAAGATTATTGACTTGAGTAATATTGATTCACACCCCCCCCCCCCCCTCCCTCAGTATTTTTTCCAACAATTGGTATCAGAGCAAGTCCTTTGGTAGAAGCTTGATCACTAAGGAGATTCATAGAACAATGGGAAAGAAGCTAAAGAAGAAAGCACCTTAGAAGAAGAATACTTCTCAGAGGAACTATGACAGTGGGAGAATCGATTGGGGAATATGTGGAAGCAACACCTCAGATTTAGAATCACCTCAGAATGAAGATGAACAAGCAAAATAACAATTAGGTATGAATTTTTTATCCTATGGTGATACATTTCTCCATCCATTTGAAGATGATGAAAGTGATAGCGAAACAACTGAATTTGCTCTTATGGGTGAGGAAGAAAGATATCAAATAGAGGCAGAATTCAAAAGGCTTACGGACAAAATTAGAGATCAACAAGATCTATTGGACAAAAGGGAATGTGCCTCCAAAGAAGAAGCTACCAAACTAAAAGCTCAACTAGAGGAAGGAAACAAGGTGTAAGGAAGCAATTCAAGGAAAAGGAAGATCAATGTCAGAAGTTACAGGATGAAGTGACATCATTAAGAAATGAAGTAAATGAAAGGACCACAACAATCAAGAAACTCGGAGATAGATCCAGTTACTATGGAAGTCTGAAGCTAATATCCTCTCGCTAAAAGAAGATCTTGAAGAATCAAATAAGCAGAATAAAGAACTACTCCAAGCTCTTGAAAAAAAAGAAAACAAAGTTCTTGAATTAAGATATCAGTTGGAAGAAGGAAGAAAAGCTGAAGGAATCATGAAGAAGCAGTATCTTGAAAAGGAAGAGCAACATCTGGTTGAGGTAAATATTCTAAAAGATAAATTAGAAGAAAAGGATAAGCTCTTACGATTTCAAGATAGTACTAAGATCTTAGATGATATTCTTGGTAGTCAAAGGTCTCCTGCTATCAAAACTGGTCTTGGTTTTCATAAATTTGTTGAAGGTGAATCTAGTTCACAGAGTAAGACAAGGAACTCTAATGCAAAATCTGAAATCCTCAATAAGGAAATGAGAGGTCAATCCCATCACCAACCAAGGGAAGAAAATCTTCAAAGAAAATCTTTTACTCCTAACTGTGGAAGTGATAGTCAGTTATTTCCTCAAATAAATAATGTTGAATTTTATGTATATCATAATTTTGGACATGTTGCAGCTAGATGTAGAAGAAGAATGGTTCAAGACCATCACACATAAAGATCATCATGTTCCAGGTACTTTAAGGGATATTGTTTTGCTTGCAATATGTTTGGTCACAAAGCCATTGACTGCTATAGAAGGAATATGAAACATATGAGATGTTATGCATGTAACAAGCTTGGACATATAGCAAAGGAATGCAGGAACAAAGTAAGGGTACCATACCAAAAGGAGAAAACATCATCACACTTGAAGATATGGAAGAAGAAGGAAGTACAGTCAGAAAGATGTGTCACAGCACAATGTACAGACATGACAGACTCAGAGGGAGCTGAAAGTGTGAAATTTTAGTGTTCTAAATCTCATACGCAAGTTTCATGAAGAGGAGTCGCGTATATACGCGAGTTAGACACTGCACAGTCGCGTATATGTTAATTTGAGGAAAAGCAATGGTATAGAGGGTTTGATATGGTTCAGTCAATTATTTACTATGCTTGATGATGGTTACAATCTGCTGATAATATGTGGAAATGTATTGATACTCATAAGATGTTGTTTTTTATCCTCACAAGTTAACTTGATGTATATCTGATTGATGATGATGCCTTGACACTTCTTGCTGATATATGCATGATCAGATCTCACAGTGAATAGATGGATCAGGTTCAGGGGGAGAACATGCTATGCTTCTAATAAAGCATTGTTGGCATTATGTTTATAAGTCTTTAGTACCTAATCAATGATGATGATGCTTATATGGCTAAATGATACATCTTGTTATGATATGGTTATGAGTTGCCCATGAAAAAATCTCATATGATTCTTAGGGTCACATAGTTGGTGTTCAGATCATATTTTTGGATGATTCTCTAATGATGCATATATGTTTCTTACATGGTGATCTTCATAAGGATAAGGAGAGGATTCTTATAGTTCTTGGCTTTCACATGGTTGAGGATTATTGATGTTGATGATATCAAGAAGTCTTGAAAAAAGATCTTGAGCTCAAAGTTTGTTATATACATAGTGCTATATACAGTATGCTGGATACATGGATGATTACTCAAAGTTGCATTGTTGGTGGGCCAAGATAATGGAGTTATTACATGTCACATGAAGACATAGCTATTTGAAGACATGATGATGATGAGTTCTTACCTATATGATGATAGGTTGATACTCACATATGTTGATTGATGTTTATCAGATGTGGGATGTTTGCGAGTGATGATACATGGATGGAATAAAAGATCATGCATATCTTGATGATGATGTGATGACTATGGTGTTTTTCACATATGATATAATGTGAATAATTTTGTATGACATATGCAGAATTGATTAATGGAAGGTTATGATAATGCTCAAGATCAAGAGGATGTTGGGTTGTGTTATATTCTTTCCATGTAGTTAACAGGGGGTTTGAGAGGCACTCATAACCCCACTTTATGGGGTCCGGGGCAGCGCCCCAGAAAATTTTGGTTTTGTACCCTATGTTAGGTTGGGTGGACCCACCTATGGTTTTGTGCATGATTTTCGCACATGTTTTTGGAAGCGATGGTTTTTCGTCCATGGTATTGGACGCGATGGTTTTCGCTCCATGGTAGTGGACGCGATAGTTTTCGCTCCATGGTACTGGATGCTTCGGCATGTATAAATATGTATTGTAACATTGAAAGGAACATGATGAAAAATCAAGCTGGTGGTCTCGATTTTGGGATATAGGGGAAAATCTCTGTGTATATGTGTTTTATGTGTTATGATCTCGCATTGTTTATTTTCTGTGTTTTAGAATTCATATGCAGGTAATTTCCGTATGGGGTTAAAAACTACATTTTGTATCAGAGTTGTTTTGGCTTCAAGGGGACGCCTTTATTGTTGAGGGGGTTTTCTCAGGCCTGTGGTAGACCTTGTTCAATGGGAGATCTGCGAGATCGATTCTGGTGGTGAAAGAATATGACGAGCAGTGGAAATATAGAGATCGAGAAGTTCAATGGTCAAAGTTTTGAGTTGTGGAAACTCAAGATGGAGGATCTGTTGGTGGATAAAGATTAGTGGATCATGGTAGATCATGGTACTAAACCAACGAGAGTGACCGATGAAGAATGGAAGAAGTTGGATCGGAAGGCAAAGAGCACTATACGATTGTGTGTTTCAGATTCAGTATTGCTGAATGTATCAGCAGAAGCTACGGCGAAGGCTTTGTGGGACAAGTTAGGGGCTTTGTACCAATCTAAGTCTCTGGTGAATAAACTGTTCCTGCGGAAAAAGTTGTATAACCTGAGGATGAAAGATGGAGACTTAGTGACAGAGCATCTGAATGCATTTA